>VZQC01014917.1:604157-628578 GCA_009823505.1 Rhizomys pruinosus | reverse complement strand
CACCAAGCATCCTGATGACAAGAAAGGAGAGCCAAGAATCCTGATTAAAGAAAGGAGCACCAAGCATCCGGATTAGAAGAAAGGAGCACCGCGCATCCGGATGACAAGAAAGGAGCACCAAGCATCCTGATTACAGGAAAGGAGCACCAACAATCCTGATTAGAATAAAGGAGCCCCAAGCATCCTTATTAGAAGAAAGGAGGGCCAAGCATCCTGATGACAAGAAAGGGACACCAAGCATCCTGATTAGAAGAAAGGAGCACCACGCATCCTGATTAGAAGAAAGGAGCATCATGCATCCTGATGACAAGAAAGGAGCACCAAGCATCCTGATTAGAAGAAAGGAGCGCCAAGCATCCTGATGACAAGAAAGGAACACCAAGAATCCTGATTAGAAGAAAGGAGCACCAAGCATCCTGATGACAAGAAAGGAGCGCCAAGCATCCTGATTAGAAGAAAGGAGCACCAAGCATCGTGATGACATGAAAGGAGCGCCAAGCAACCTGATGAAAAGAAAGGAGCACCAAGAATCCTGATTACAAGAAAGGAGCACCAATCGTCCTGATTACAATAAAGGAACACCAAGCATCCTGATGACAAGAAAGGAGCATCAAGCATTCGATTACAAGAAAGTAGCACCTAGCATCCTGATGACAAGAAAGGAGCACCAAGCATCCTGATTAGAAGAAAGGAGCAACAAGAATCCTGATAAGAAGAAAGGAGCACCAATCATCCTGATTACAAAAAAGGAATGCCAAGCATCCTGATGACAAGAAAGGAGTACCAAGAATCCTGGTGACAAGAAACCAGCACCAAGCATCCTGATTACAGGAAAGGAACAACAACAATCCTGATTAAAAGAAAGGAGCGCCAAGCTTCCTGATTGGAAGAAAGGAGCTCCAAGCATCCTGATGAGAAGAAAGGAATGCCAAGCATCCTGATTACAATAAAGGATCCTCAACAATCTTGATTAGAAGAAAGGAGCGCCAAGCATCCTGATGACAAGAACGGGGCACCAAGGATCCTGATTATAAGAAAGGATCACCAAGCATCCTGATTACAAGAAAGGAGCACCAAGCATCCTGATTAGAAAAAGGAGCACCAAGCTTCCTGATTAGAAGATAGGAGCGCCAAGCATCCTGATTAGAAGAAAGGAGCACCAAGTATCCTGATTACAAGAAAGTAGCACCAAGTATCCTGATTAGAGGAAAGGAGCACCAAGCAACCTGATGACAAGAAAGTAGAACCAAGCAATCTGATTTTAAGAAAGGAGCACTAATCATCCTGATTGGAAGAAAGGAGCACCAAGCATCCTGATGACAAGAAAGGAGCACCTAGTATTCTGATTACAGGAAAGGAGCACCAAGCATCCTGATTAGAAGAAAGGAGTACTAATCATCCTGATTAAAAGAAAGGAGCACCAAGCATCCTGATGACAATAAAAGAGCACCAAGCATTCTGATTACAAGAAAGGAGCACCAAGCATCCTGATTAGAAGAAAGGAGCACCAAGACTCCTGATTACAAGAAAGGAGCACCAAGCATCCTGATGAGAAGAAAGGAGCACCAAGCATCCTGATTACGAGAAAGGAGCACCAAGAATAGTGATGCCAAGAAAGGAGGACTAAGCATCCTGATTACAAGAAAGGAGCACCAAGCATCCTGATTACAAGAAAGGAGCACCAAGCATCCTGATTACAAGAATGGAGCACCAAGCATACTGATGACAAGAAATGAGCACCAAGCATTGTTATTACAAGAAAGGAGCACCAAGCATCTTGATTAGAAGAAAGGAGCACCAAAGATCCTTATTAAAAAAGGAATGCCAAGCATCCTGATTAGAAGAAAGGAGCACCGAGCATCCTGATGAAAAGAAAGGAGCACCAAGCATCCTGATTACAAGAAACAAGCACCAACAATCCTGATTAGAAGAAAGGAGCGCCAAGCATCCTGATTACAAGAAAGGAGCACCATTCATCCTGATTAGAAAAAGGAGCACCAAGCATCCTGATTAGAAGATAGGAGCGACAATCATCCTGATTACAAGAAAGGAGTACCAAGGATCCTGATTATAAGAAAGGAGCACCAAGCATCCTGATTACAAGAAAGGAGCAACAAGCATCCTGATTAGAGGACAGGAGCACAAAGCATCCTGATTAGAAGAAAGTAGAACCAATCATCCTGACTTTAAGAAAGGAGCACCAAGCATCCTAATGACAAGAAAGGAGCACAAGGATCCTGATTATAAGAAAGGAGCACCAAGCATCCTGATTACAAGAAAGGAGCAACAAGCATCCAGATTAGAGGAAAGGAGCACCAAGCATCCTGATGACAAGAAAGGAGAACCAATCATCCTGATTTTAAGAAAGGAGCACCAAGCATCCTAATGACAAGAAAGGAGCACAAGGATCCTGATTAGAAGAAAGGAGCACCAAGCATCCTGATTAGAAGAAAGGAGCACCAATCATCCTGATTAGAAGAAAGGAGCACCAAGCATCCTGATGACAAGAAAGGAGTGCCATGCATCCTGATTAGAAGAAAGGAGCACCAAGCATCCTGATTACAAGAAAAGAGCACCAAGCATCCTGATTACAAGAAAGGAGCACCAAGCATCCTGATTAGAAGAATGGAGCACCAAGCATCATGATGACAAGAAAGGAGGACCAAGCATCCTGATTACAAGAAAGAGCACCAAGCCTCCTTATTAAAAAAAGGAATTCCAAGCATCCTGATTAGAAGAAAGGAGCACCAAGCATCCTGATTACAAGAAAGGAGCACCAAGCATCCTGATTACAAGAAAGGAGCACCAAGCATCCTGATGACAAGAAAGGAGCACGAAAACTTCTGATTACAAGAAAGTAGCACCAAGCATCCTGATTACAAGAAAGGAGCACCAAGCATCCTGATTAGAAGAAAGGAGCACCAAGCATCCTGAAGACAAGAAAGGAATGCCAAGCATCCTGATTAGAAGAAAGGAGCAACAAGCATCCTGATTAGAAGAAAGGAGCACCAAGCATCCTGATGACAAAAAAGGAGCACCAACAATCCTGATTAGAAGAAAAGAGCGCCAAGCATCCTGATTAGAAGAAAGGATCGCCAAGCATCCGAATGACAAGAAAGGAGCACAAGGATCCTGATTAGAAGAAAGGGGCGCCAAGCATCCCGATGACAAGGAATGAGCACCAAGCATCCTGATTAGAAGAAAGGAGCACCAAGCATCCTGATTACAAGAAAGGAGCACCAAGCATACTGATTACAAGAAAAGAGCACCAAGCATTCTGATTACAAGAAAGGAGCATCAAGCATCCTGATTAGAAGAAAGGAGCATCAAGCTTCCTGAATACAAGAAAGGAGCACCAAGCATCCTGATGACAAGAAAGGAGCACCAATCGTCCTGATTACAATAAAGGAACAACAAGCATCCTTATGACAAGACAGGAGCACCAAGCATCCTGATTACAAGAAAGGATCACCAAGCATCCTGATTAGAAGAAAGGAGCACCAAGCTTCCTGAATACAAGAAAGGAGCACCAAGCATCCTGATGACAAGAAAGGAGCACCAATAGTCCTGATTACACTAAAGGAACAACAAGCATCCTGATGACAAGAAAGGAGCACCAAGCATCCTGATTACAAGAAAGGAGCACCAACAATCCTGATTAGAAGAAAGGAGCGCCAAGCATCCTGATGACAAGAAAGGAGTACCAAGGATCCTGATTATAAGAAGGGAGCACCAAGCATTCTGATTAAAAGAAAGGAGAACCAAGCATCCTGATTAGAAAAAGGAGCACCAAGCATCCTGATTAGAAGATAGGAGCGCCAAGCATCCTGATGACAAGAAAGGAATGCCAAGCATCCTGATGAAAAGAAAGGAGCACCGGCAATCCTGATTAGAAGAAAGGAGCGCCAAGCATCCTGATGACAAGAAAGGAGCACCAAGGATCCTGATTATAAGAAAGGAGCATCAAGCGTCCTGATTAAAAGAAAGGAGCACCAAGCATCCTGATTAGAAAAAGGAGCACCAAGCATCCTGACTAGAAGTAAGGAGCACCAAGTATCCTGATTANAAGAAAGGAGCGCCAAGCATCCTGATTACAAGAAAAGAGCACCGAGCATCCTGATGACAAGAAAGGAGCACCAAGCATCCTGATTACAGGAAAGGAGCACCAACAATCCTGATTAGAAGAAAGGAGCGCCAAGCATCCTGATTACAAGAAAGGAGCGCCAAGCATCCTGATTAGAATTAAGGAGCACCAAGCATCCTGATTAAAAGAAAGGAATGCCAAGCATCCTGATGACAATAAAGGAGTACCAAGAATCCTGGTGACAAGAAAGGAGCACCATGCATCCTGATTAGAGGAAAGGAGCACCAACAATCCTGATTAGAAGAAAGGAGCGCCAAGCATCCTGATTAGAAGAAAGGAGCGCCAAGCATCCTGATTACAAGAAAGGAATGCCAAGCATCATGATGACAAGAAAGGAGCACCAACAATCCTGATTAGAAGAAAGGAGTACCAAGCATCCTGATTAGAAGAAAGGAGCACCAAGCATCCTGATTAGAATAAAGGAGCGCCGAGCATCCTGATGACAAGAAAGGAGCACCAAGGATCCTGACTATAAGAAAGGATCAACAAGCATCCTGATTACAAGAAAGGAGCACCAAGCATCCTGATTAGAAGAAAGGAGCACCAAGCATCCTGATGACAAGTAAAGAGCACCACGCATCCTGATTAGAAGAAAGGAGCACCAAGCATCCTGATTAGAAGAAAGGATCGCCAAGCATCCTGATGACAAGAAAGGAACACTAAGCATCCTGATGACATGAAAGGAGCACCAAGCATCCTGATGACATGAAAGGACCGCCAAGCATCCTGATGATAAGAAAGGAGCACCAAGAGTAGTGATTACAAGAAAGGGGAGCCAAGAATCCTGATTACAAGAGCACCAAGCATCCTGATTACAGGAAAGAAGCACCAACAATCCAGATTAGAAGAAAAGAGAGCCAAGTATCCTGATGACAAGAAAGGAGCACTAAGCATCCTGATTACAAGAAAGGAGCACCAAGCATCCTGATTACAAGAATGGAGCACAAAGCATACTGATAACAAGAAAGGAGCACCAAGCATTCTGATTACAAGAAAGTAGCACCAAGCATCCTGATTAGAAGAAAGGAGCACCAAGCATCCTGATGACAAGAAAGGAGCAACAAGAATCCTGATTAAAAGAAAGGAGCACCAAACGTCCTGATTACAATAAAGGAACACTAAGCATCCTGATGTCAGGAAAGGAGCACCAAGCATCCTGATTACATGAAAGGAGCACCAAGCGTACTGATGACAAGAAAGGAGCACCAAGCATTCTGATTACAAGAAAGGAGCACCAAGCATCCTGATGAGAAGAAAGGAGCACGAAACATTCTGATTACAAGAAAGTAGCACCAAGCATCCTGATTACAAGAAAGGAGCACCAAGCATCCTGATTACAAGAAAGGAGCACCAAGCATCCTGATTACAAGAAAGGAGCACCAAGCATCCTGATTACAAGAAAGGAGCACCAAGCATCCTGATGAGAAGAAAGGAGCACGAAACCTTCTGATTACAAGAAAGTAGCACCAAGCATTCTGATTACAAGAAAGTAGCACCAAGCATCCTGATTACAAGAAAGGAGCACCAAGCATCCTGATTACAAGAAAGGAGCACCAAGCATCCTGATTACAAGAAAGGAGCACCAAGCATCCTGATGACAAGAAAGGAGCACGAAACATTCTGATTACAAGAAAGTAGCACCAAGCATCCTGATTACAAGAAAGGAGCACCAAGCATCCTGATTACAAGAAAGGAGCACCAAGCATCCTGATTACAAGAAAGGAGCACCAAGCATCCTGATTACAAGAAAGTAGCACCAAGCATCCTGATTACAAGAAAGTAGCACCAAGCATCCTGATTACAAGAAAGGAGCACCAAGCATCCTGATTACAAGAAAGGAGCACCAAGCATCCTGATTACAAGAAAGGAGCACCAAGCATCCTGATTACAAGAAAGTAGCACCAAGCATCCTGATTACAAGAAAGTAGCACCAAGCATCCTGATTACAAGAAAGGAGCACCAAGCATCCTGATTACAAGAAAGGAGCACCAAGCATCCTGATTACAAGAAAGGAGCACCAAGCATCCTGATGAGAAGAAAGGAGCACGAAACCTTCTGATTACAAGAAAGTAGCACCAAGCATCCTGATTACAAGAAAGAAGCACCAAGCATCCTGATTACAAGAAAGGAGCACCAAGCATCCTGATTACAAGAAAGGAGCACCAAGCATCCTGATTACAAGAAAGGAGCACCAAGCATCCTGATTACAAGAAAGGAGCACCAAGCATCCTGATTACAAGAAAGGAGCACCAAGCATCCTGATTACAAGAAAGGAGCACCAAGCATCCTGATTACAAGAAAGGAGCACCAAGCATCCTGATTACAAGAAAGGAGCACCAAGCATCCTGATTACAAGAAAGGAGCACCAAGCATCCTGATTACAAGAAAGGAGCACCAAGCATCCTGATTACAAGAAAGGAGCACCAAGCATCCTGATTACAAGAAAGGAGCACCAAGCATCCTGATTACAAGAAAGGAGCATCAAGCATCCTGATTACAAGAAAGTAGCACCAAGCATCCTGATTACAAGAAAGGAGCACCAAGCATCCTGATTACAAGAAAGGAGCACCAAGCATCCTGATGACAAGAAAGGAGCACTAAGCATCCTAATTACAAGAAAGGAGCACCAAGCATCCTGATAAGAAAGGAGCACCAAGCATCCTGATGACAAGAAAGGAGCACCAAGCATCCTGATTAGAAGAAAGGAGCACCAAGCATCCTGATTACAAGAAAGGAATGCCAAGCATCCTGATGACAAGAAAGGAGCACCAAGGATCCTGATTATAAGAAAGGAGCACCAAGCATCCTGATTACAAGAAAGGAGCACCAAGCATCCTGATTAGAAGAAAGGAGCAGCAAGCATTCTGATGACAATTGAGGAGCGCCACGCATCCTGATTAGAAGTAAGGAGCACCAAGCATCCTGATTAGAAGAAAGGAGAAACAAGCATCCTGATTACAAGAAAGGAGCATCAATCATCCTGATTAGAAGAATGGAGCACCAAGCATCCTGATTACAAGAAAGAAGCGCTAAGCATCCTGATGACAAGAAAGTAGCACTAAGCATCCTAATTACAAGAAAGGAGCACCAAGCATCCTGATTAGAAGAAAGGAGCACCAAGCATCCTGATTACAAGAATGGAGCACCAAGCATACTGATTACAAGAAAGGAGCACCAAGCATTCTGATTACAAGAAAGTAGCACCAAGCATCCTGATTAGAAGAAAGGAGCACCAAGTATCCTGATTAGAAGACAGGAGCACCAAGCATCCGGTTGACAAGAAAGGAGCACCAATCATCTGGATGACATGAAAGGAGCACCTAGCATCCTGAAGACAAGAAAGGAGCACCAAGCATCCTGATTACAAGAAAGGAGCACCAAGCATCGTTATTACAAGAAAGGAGCACCAAGCATTCTGATTACAAGAAAGGAGCATCAAGCATCCTGATTACAAGGAAGGAGCACCAAGCATCCTGATTACAAGAAAGGAGAGCCAAGCATCCTGATGACAAGAAAGGAGCACTAAGCATCCTGATTACAAGAAAGGAGCACCAAGCATCCTGATGACAAGAAAGGAGCACCAAGCATCCTGATGACAAGAAAGGAGCACCAAGCATCCTGATTAGATGAAAGGAGCACCAATCATCCTGATTCGAAGAAAGGAGAGCCAAGCATCCTGAGGACAAGAAAGGAGCACCAAGAATACTGATTACAAGAACGGAGCACCAATTGTCCTGATTTCAGTAAAAGAACACTAAGCATCCTGATGACAAGAAAGGAGCACCAAGCATCCTGATTACAAGAAAGGAGCACCGGGGCTGGAGAGATGGCCTACTCGTTAACAGCGCCGACCGCTCTTACAGAGGACACGGGTTCTATCCTCAGCCCCCATATGGTGGCTGAGAACCGTCGAAAACTCCAATTCCAGGAGAACTCCAGCTCCGGTGGAATCCAACGCCCTCTTCTGATCTCTGCGCCATTGCACGACATGACTGCACAAACCTGCATGCAGGCAGTACATTCATACACATACAGAAATATATAAAATTTAAAAAAAATAAAAAAAAGGAAAGGAGCACCAAGCATTCTGATTACAAGAAAGGAGCAACAAGCATTCTGATTACAAGAAAGGAGCAACAAGCATCCTGATTAAAAGAAAGGAGCACCTAGCATCCTGATCACAAGAAAGGAGAACCAAGCATCCTGATGACAAGAAAGGAGCACCAAGCATCCTGATTATAAGAAATGAACACCAAGGATCCTGGTTATAAGAAACGAGCACCAAGCATCCAGTGACAAGAAAGGAGCACCAAGCATCCTGATGACAAGAAATGAGTGCCAAGCAGCCTGATGAAGAGAACGGAGCACCAAGCATCCTGATTACAAGAAAGGAGCACCAAGCATCCTGATTACAAGAAAGGAGCACCAAGCATCCTGATTAGAAGAAAGGAGCACCAAGCATCCTGATTACAAGAAAGGAGCACCAAGCATACTGATTACAAGAAAAGAGCACCAAGCATTCTGATTACAAGAAAGGAGCACCAAGCATCCTGATTAGAAGAAAGGAGCACCAAGCATCCTGATTAGAAGAAAGGAGCACCAAGCATCCTGGTTAGAATAAAGGAGCATCAAGCATCCTCATTACGAGAAAGGAGCACCAAGGATCCTGGTTATAAGAAAGGAGTGCTAAGCATCCTCTGACCACAAAGAAGCACCAAGCATCCTGATGACAAGAAAGGAGCATGAAACCTTCTAATTATAAGAAAGTAGCACCAAGCATCCTGATTACAAGCAAGGAGCACCAAGCATCCTGATTACAAGAAAGGAGCTCCAAGCATTCTGATTACAAGAAAGTAGCACCACGCATCCTGATTAGAAGAAAGGAGCAGCAAGCATCCTGATTAGAAGAAAGGAGCATCAAGCATCGTCATTACAAGAAAGGAGCACCAAGAATCCTGATTAGAAAAAAGGACGCCCAAGCATACTAATGACAATAAAGGAGCACCAAGCATTCTGATTAAAAGAAAGGAGCACCAAGCATCCTGATTACAAGAAAGGAGAACCAAGCATACTGATTACAAGAAAAGAGCACCAGGCATTCTGATTACAAGAAAGGAGCACAAAGTATCCTGATTAGAAGAAAGGAGCACCATGCATCCAGATTAGAAGAAAGGAGCACCAAGCATCCTGATGACAAGAAAGGAGCACCAAGCATCCTGATGACAAGAAAGGAGCACCAAGCATCCTGATTAGAAGAAAGGAGCACCAAGCATCCTGATGACATGAAAGGAGCGCCAAGCATCCTGATGACAAGAAAGGAGCACCAAGAATCCTGATTACAAGAAAGGAGCACCAATTGTCCTGATTACAATAAAGGAACACTAAGCATCCTGATGACAAGAAAGGAGCACCAAGCATCCTGATTACAAGAAAGGAGCACCAAGCATCCTGATTACAAGAAAGGAGCACCAAGCATCCTGATTACAAGAAAGGAGCACCAAGCATCCTGATTAGAAGAAAGGAGCACCAAGCATCCTGATTAGAAGAAAGGAGCACCAAGCATCCTGATTAGAAGAAAGGAGCACCAAGCATCCTGATTAGAAGAAAGGAGCAACAAACATCCTGATGACAAGAAAGGAGCACCATACATCCTGATTAGAAGAAAGGAGCGCCAAGCATCCTGATTACAATAAAGGAGCGCCAAGCATCCTGATTACAAGAACAGAGCACCAAGCATCCTGATGACAAGAAAGGAGCACCAAGGATCCTATTAGAAGAAAGGAGCACCAAGCATCCTGATGACATGAAAGGAGCGCCAAGCATCCTGATGAAAAGAAAGGAGCACCAAGAATCCTGATTACAAGAAATGAGCACCAATCGTCCTGATTACAATAAAGGAACATTAAGCATCCTGATTAGCAGAAAGGAGCACCAAGCCTCCTGATTAGAAGAAAGGAGCACCAAGCATTCTGATGACAAGAAACGAATGCCAAGCATCCTCATGACAAGAAAGGAGCACCAACAATCCTGATTAGAAGAAAGGAGCGCCAAGCATCCTGATTACAGGAAAGGAGCACCAACAATCCTGATTAGAAGAAAGGATTGCCAAGCATCCTGATTAAAAGAAAGGAGCGCCAAGCATCCTGATGACAAGAAACGAATGCCAAGCATCCTGATGACAAGAAAGGAGCACCAAGCATCCTGATTAGAAGAAAGGAGCACCAAGCATCCTGATTACAAGAAAGGAGCACCAAGCATCCTGATGACAAGAAAGGAGCACCAAGCATTCTGATTACAAGAAGGAAGCACCAAGCATCCTAATTACAAGAAAGGAGCACCAAGCGACCTGATGACAAGAAAGGAGCACCAAGCATTCTGATTACCAGAAGGAAGTAACAAGCATCCTAATTACAAGAAAGGAGCACCAAGCATCCTGATTACAAGAAAGGAGCACCAAGCATCTTAATGACAAGAAAGGAGCACGAAACATTCTGATTATAAGAAAGGAGCACCTAGCATCCTGAACACAAGAAAGGAGCACCAAGCATCCTGATGACAAGAAAGGAGCACCAAGCATCCTGATTACAAGAAAGGAGCACCAAGGATCCTGGTTATAAGAAAGGAGCACCAAGCATCCTAATGACAAGAAAGGAGCACCAAGCATCCTGATTAGAAGAAAGGAGCACCAAGCATCCAATGACAAGAAAGGAGCACCAAGCATCCTGATTAGCAGAAAGGAGCACCAAGCATCCTGATGACAACAAATGAGCACCAAGCATCCTGATTACAAGAAAGGAACACCAAGCATTCTGATTACAAGAAAGAGCACCATTCGTCCTGATTACAAGTAAGGAGCACTAAGCAAACTCATGACAAGAAAGGAGCACCAAGCATCCTGATTAGAAGAAAGGAGCACCAAGCATCCTGATTAGAAGAAAGGAGCACCACACATCCTGATTACAAGAAAGGAGTACCAAGCATCCTGATTAGAAGAAAGGAGCACCAAGCATCCTGATTAGAAGAAAGGAGCATCAAGCATCCTCATTACAAGAAAGGAGAACCAAGCATCCTGATTAGAATAAAGGAGCGCCAAGCATACTGATTACAAAAAAGAGCACCAAGCATTCTGATTAGAAGAAAGGAGTCCTAAGCATCCCGATTAGAAGAAAGGAGCACCAAGCATCCTGATTAGAAGAAAGGAGCATCAAGCATCCTGGTTAGAAGAAAGGAGCATCAAGTATCCTTATTACGAGAAAGGAGTACCAACGATCCTGGTTATAAGAAGGGAGCACTAAGCATCCAATGACAAGAAATGAGCACAAAGCATCCTGATTAGAAGAAATGAGCACCAAGCATCCTGATGACAAGAAAGGAGCACCAATCATCCTGATTACAATAAAGGAACACCAAGCATCCTGATGACTAGAAAGGAGCACCAATCATCCTGATGACAAGAAAGAGCACCAAGCATCCTGATTACAAGAAAGGAGCACCAAGTGACTTGGTGACAAGAATGGAGCACCAAGCATTCTGATTGCAAGAAAGGAGCACCAAGCAACCTAATTACAAGAAAGGAGCACCAAGCATTCTGATTACAAGAAAGGAGCACCAAGCATCCTGTTGATAAGAAAGGAGCACGAAATATTCTGATAACAAAAAAGTAGCACCAAGCGTCCTGATTACAAGCAAGGAACATCAAGCATCCTTATTACAAGAAAGGAGGACCTAGCATCTTGATTACAAGAAAAGAGCACCAAGCATCCTGATGACAAGAAAGGAGCACCAAGCATCCTGATTACAAGAAGGGAGCACCAAGGATCCTGGTTATAAGAAAGGAGCACCAAGCATCCTAATGACAAGAAAGGAGCACCAAGCATCCTGATTAGAAGAAAGGAGCACCAAGCATCCAATGACAAGAAAGGAGCACCAAGCATCCTGATTAGCAGAAAGGAGCACCAAGCATCCTGATGACAAGAAATGAGCGCCAAGCATCCTGATTACAAGAAAGGAGCACCTAGCATTCTGATTACAAGAAAGGAGCACCAAGCATCATGATTACAAGAAAGGAGCACCAAGCATCCTGATTACAAAAAAGGAGCAACAAGCATTCTGATTAAGAGCAAGGAGCATCAAGCATCCTGATTACAAGAAAGGAGCACCAAGCATCATGATTACAAGAAAGGAGCACCAAGCATCCTCATTACAAAAAAGGAGCAACAAGCATTCTGATTAAGAGGAAGGAGCATCAAGCATCCTGATTACAAGAAAGGAGCACCAAGCATCCTGATTAGAAGAAAGGAGCACCAAGCATCCTGATGACAATAAATGAGCGCCAAGCAATCTGATTACAAGAAAGGAGCATCAAGCATCCTGATTACAAGAAAATAGCACCAAGTGACCTGACAACAAGAAAGTAGCACCAAGCATCCTGATTACAAGAAAGGAGCACCAAGCATCCTGATTACAAGAACGGTTCACCAATTATCCTGGCTATAAGAAAGGAGCACCAAGCATACTAATGACAAGAAAGGAGCACCAAGCATCCTGATTAGAAGAAAGGAGCACCAAGCATCCAATGACAAGAAAGGAGCACCAAGCATCCTGATTAGCAGAAAGGAGCACCAAGCATCCTGATGACAAGAAATGAGTGCCAAGCATCCTGATTACAAGAAAGGAACAACAAGCATTCTGATTACAAGAAAGGAGCACCATTCGTCCTGATTACAAGTAAGGAGCACTAAGCATCCTGATGACAAGAAAGGAGCACCAAGCATCCTGATGACAAGAAAGGAGCACCAAGCATCCTGATTACAAGAAAGGAGCACCAAGCATCCTGATTACAAGAATGGACCACCAAGCATCCTGATGACATGAAAGGAGCGCCAAGCAACCTGATGACAAGAAAGGAGGACTAAGCATCTTGATTACAAGAAAGGAGCACCAATCATTCTGATTACAAGAAAGGATCACCAAGCATCCTGATTACAAGAATGGACCACCAAGCATCCTGATGACATGAAAGGAGCACCAAGCAACCTGATGACAAGAAAGGAGCACCAAGCATCCTGATTAGAAGAAAGGAGCACCAAGCATCCTGATTACAAGAAAGGAGCGCCAAGCATCCTGATGACAGGAAAGGAGGAATAAGCATTCTGATTGCAAGAAAGGAGCACCCACCATCCTGATTACAAGAAAGGAGCACCAAGAATCCTGATTACAAGAATGGAGCACCAAGCATACTGATTAAAAGAAAGGAGAACCAAGCATTCTAATGACATGAAAGGAGCGCCAAGCATCCTGATGACAACAAAGGAGCACCAAGAATCCTGATTACTAGAAAGGAGCACAAATCGACCTGATTACCATAAAGGAACACCAAGCATCCTGATTACAAGAAAGGACCACCACGCATCCTGATAAGAAGAAAGGAGCACCAAGCATCCTGATTAGATGAAAGGAGTGCCAAGCATACTGATGAAAATTAAGGAGCACCAAGCATCCTGATTACAAAAAAGGAGCACCTAGCATCGTGATAACAAGAAAGGAGCACCAAGAATCTTGTTTACAAGAAAGGAGCAGCAAGCATCCTGATTACAACAAAGGAGCACCAAGGATCCTGATTAGAAGAAAGGAGCGCCAAATATCCTGATGACAAGCAAAGAGCACCAGGCATCCTGATTACAAGAAAGGAGCACCAAGCATCCTGACTAGAAGAAAGGTGCACCAAGCATCCTGATTAGAAGAAAGGAGCACCAAGCATCCTGATTAGAAGAAAGGAGCACCAACCATCCTGATGACAAGAAAGGGCACCAAGCATCCTGATTACAAGAAAGGAATGACACGCATCCTGATTAGAAGTAAGGAGCACAAACCATCCTGATTACAAGTAAGGAGCACCAAGCATCCTGATTACAAGAAAGGAGCACCAAGCATCCTTATTACAAAAAGGAATGCCAAGCATCCTGATTAGAAGAAAGGAGCACCATGCATCCTTATAACAAGAAAGGAGCACCAAGCCTCCTGATGACAAGAAAGGAGCACCAAGCATCCTGATTACAAGAAAGGAATGCCAAGCATCCTGATGACAAAAAAGGAGCACCAAGGATCCTGATTATAAGAAAGGAGCACCAAGAATCCTGATTAGAAGAAAGGAGCACCAAGCATCCTGATTAGAAGAAAGGAGCAACAAACATCCTGATGACAAGAAAGGAGCACCAAGCATCCTGATGACAAGAAAGGAGCGCCAAGCATCCTGATTAAAAGAAAGGAGCACCAAGAATCCTGATTAGAAGAAAGCACTACCGAGCCTCCTGATGACAAGAAAGAGGCACCAAGCATTCTGATTACAGGAAAGGAGCACCAACATTCCTGATTAGAAGAAAGGAGCGCCAAGCTTCCTTATTAGAAGAAAGGAGCGCCAAGCATCCTGATGACAAGAAAGGAGCACCAAGCATCCTGATGACAAGAAAGGAGCACCAAGCATATTGATGACATGAAAGGAGTTCCAAGCAACCTGATGTCAAGAAAGGAGCACCAAGAATCGTGATTACAAGAAAGGAGCACCAATCGTCCTGATTAGAAGAAAGGAGAATGAAGCATCCTGATTTGAAAAAAGGAGCACCAAGCATCCTGATTACAAAAAAGGAATGCCAAGCATCCTGATGACAAGAAAGGAGTACCAAGAATCCTGGTGACAAGAAAGGAGCACCAAGCATCCTGATTACAAGAAAGGAGGACCAAGCATCCTAATTAAAATAAAGGAGCACAAAGCATCCTGATTAGAAGAAAGGAGCACCAAGCATCCTGATTAGAAGAAAGGAGCACCAAGCATCCTGATTAGAAGAAAGGAGCACCAAGCATCCTGATTAGAAGAAAGGAGCACCAAGCATCCTGATTAGAAGAAAGGAGCACCAAGCATCCTGATTAGAAGAAAGGAGCACCAAGCATCCTGATTAGAAGAAAGGAGCACCAAGCATCCTGATTAGAAGAAAGGAGCACCAAGCATCCTGATTAGAAGAAAGGAGCACCAAGCATCCTGATTAGAAGAAAGGAGCACCAAGCATCCTGATTAGAAGAAAGGAGCACCAAGCATCCTGATTAGAAGAAAGGAGCACCAAGCATCCTGATTAGAAGAAAGGAGCACCAAGCATCCTGATTAGAAGAAAGGAGCACCAAGCATCCTGATTAGAAGAAAGGAGCACCAAGCATCCTGATTAGAAGAAAGGAGCACCAAGCATCCTGATTAGAAGAAAGGAGCACCAAGCATCCTGATTAGAAGAAAGGAGCACCAAGCATCCTGATTAGAAGAAAGGAGCACCAAGCATCCTGATTAGAAGAAAGGAGCACCAAGCATCCTGATTAGAAGAAAGGAGCACCAAGCATCCTGATTAGAAGAAAGGAGCACCAAGCATCCTGATTAGAAGAAAGGAGCACCAAGCATCCTGATTAGAAGAAAGGAGCACCAAGCATCCTGATTAGAAGAAAGGAGCACCAAGCATCCTGATTAGAAGAAAGGAGCACCAAGCATCCTGATTAGAAGAAAGGAGCACCAAGCATCCTGATTATAAGAAAGGAGCACCAAGCATCCTGATTAGAAGAAAGGAGCACCAAGCATCCTGATTAGAAGAAAGGAGCACCAAGCATCCTGGTTAGAAGAAAGGAGCACCAAGCATCCTGATTAGAAGAAAGGAGCACCAAGCATCCTGATTAGAAGAAAGGAGCACCAAACATCCTGATTAGAAGAAAGGAGCACCAACCATGCTGATTAGAAGAAAGGAACACCAAGCATCCTGATTAGAATAACGGAGTGCCAAGCATCCTGATGACAAGAAAGGAGCACCAAGCATCCTGATGACAAGAACAGAACACTAAGCATCCTGATTACAAGAAAGGAGCACCAAGCATCCTGATTAGAAGAAAGGAGCACCAAGCATCCGGATGACAAGAAAGGAGCACCAAGCATCCTGATTAGAAGGAAGGAGCACCAAGCATCCTGATGACATGAAAGGAGCGCCAAGCATCCTGATTAGAAGAAAGGAACACCAAGCATCCTGATGACAAGAAAGGAGCACCAAGGTTCCTATTAGAAGAAAGGAGCAGAAAGCATCAGGATGACATGAAAGGAGCGCCAAGCATCCTGATAAGAATAAAGGAGCACCAAGAATCCTGATTATAAGAAAGGAGCACCAAGCATCCTCATCACTAGAAATGAGCATGAAGGATCCTGGTTATAAGAAAGGAGCACCAAGCAAGCAATGACAAGAAAGGAGCACCAAGCATCATGATTAAAAGAAAGGAGCACTAAGCATCCGGATGCCAAGAAAGGAGCACTAAGCATCCTGATTAGAAGAAAGGAGCACCAAGCATCCTAATTAGAAGAAAAGAACACCAAGCATCCTGGTTAGAAGAAAGGAGCTTCAAGCATTCTCATTATGAGAAGGAGCACCAAGTATCCTGGTTATAAGAAAGGAGCACCACCCTTCCAATGACAAGATAGGAGCACCAAGCATCCTGATTAGAAGAAAGGAGCACCAAGCATCCTGATGACAAGTAAAGAGCGACACGCATCCTGATTAGAAGAAAGGAGCACCAAGCATCCTGATTACAGGAAAGGAGCACCAATAATCCTGATTAGAAGAAAGGAGCGCCAAGCATCCTGATTAGAAGAAAGGAGCGCCAAGCATCCCGATGACAAGAAAGGAATGCCAAGCATCATGATGACAAGAAAGGAGCACCAACAATCCTGATTAGAAGAAAGGAGCACCAAGCATCCTGATTAGAAGAAAGGAGCACCAAGCATCCTGATTAGAAGAAAGGCACGCCAAGCATCCTGATTACAAGAAAGGAGCGCCAAGCATCCTGATTACAAGAAAAGAGCACCGAGCATCCTGATGACAAGAAAGGAGCACCAAGCATTCTGATTACAGGAAAGGAGCACCAACAATCCTGATTAGAAGAAAGGAGCGCCAAGCATCCTGATTACAAGAAAGGAGCGCCAAGCATCCTGATTAGAAGTAAGGAGCACCAAGCATCCTGATTAAAAGAAAGGAATGCCAAGCATCCTGAGGACAAGAAAGGAGTACCAAGAATCCTGGTGACAAGAAAGGAGCACCAAGCATCCTGATTACAGGAAAGGAGCACCAACAATCCTGATTAGAAGAAAGGAGCGCCAAGCATCCTGATTACAAGAAAGGAGCGCCAAGCATCCTGATTAGAAGTAAGGAGCACCAAGCATCCTGATTAAAAGAAAGGAATGCCAAGCATCCTGAGGACAAGAAAGGAGTACCAAGAATCCTGGTGACAAGAAAGGAGCACCAAGCATCCTGATTACAGGAAAGGAGCACCAACAATCCTGATTAGAAGAAAGGAGCGCCAAGCATCCTGATTACAAGAAAGGAGCGCCAAGCATCCTGATTAGAAGTAAGGAGCACCAAGCATCCTGATTAAAAGAAAGGAATGCCAAGCATCCTGAGGACAAGAAAGGAGTACCAAGAATCCTGGTGACAAGAAAGGAGCCTCAAGCATCCTGATTACAGGAAAAGAGCACCAACAATCCAGATTAGAAGAAAGGAGCGCCAAGCGGCCTGATTTGAAGAAAGGAGCGCCAAGCATCCTGATGACAAGAAAGGAATGCCAAGCATCATGATGACAAGAAAGGAGGAACAACAATCCTGATTAGAAGAAAGGAGCACCAAGCATCCTGATTAGAAGAAAGGAGCACCAAGCATCCTGATTACAAGAAAGGAGCACCAAGCATCCTGATTACAAGAAAGGAGCACCAAGCATCCTGATTACAAGAAAGGAGCACCAAGCATCCTGATTAGAAGAAAGGAGCACCAAGCATCCTGATTACAAGAAAGGAGCACCAAGCATCCTGATTACAAGAAAGGAGCACCAAGCATCCTGATTAGAAGAAAGGAGCACCAAGCATCCTGATTAGAAGAAAGGAGCACCAAGCATCCTGATTACAAGAAAGGAGCACCAAGCATCCTGATTAGAAGAAAGGAGCACCAAGCATCCTGATTAGAAGAAAGGAGCACCAAGCATCCTGATTACAAGAAAGGAGCACCAAGCATCCTGATTAGAAGAAAGGAGCACCAAGCATCCTGATTAGAAGAAAGGAGCACCAAGCATCCTGATTACAAGAAAGGAGCACCAAGCATCCTGATTACAAGAAAGGAACACCAAGCATCCTGATTACAAGAAAGGAGCACCAAGCATCCTGATTACAAGAAAGGAACACCAAGCATCCTGATTACAAGAAAGGAGCACCAAGCATCCTGATTACAAGAAAGGAGCACCAAGCATCCTGATTACAAGAAAGGAGCACCAAGCATCCTGATTACAAGAAAGGAGCACCAAGCATCCTGATTACAAGAAAGGAGCACCAAGCATCCTGATTACAAGAAAGGAGCACCAAGCATCCTGATTACAAGAAAGGAGCACCAAGCATCCTGATTACAAGAAAGGAGCACCAAGCATCCTGATGACAAGAAAGGAGCACCAAGCATCCTGATTATAAGAAAGGAGCACCAAGCATCCTGATTACAAGAAAGGAGCACCAAGCATCCTGATTACAAGAAAGGAGCACCAAGCATCCTGATTACAAGAAAGGAGCACCAAGCATCCTGATTACAAGAAAGGAGCACCAAGCATCCTGATTACAAGAAAGGAGCACCAAGCATCCTGATTACAAGAAAGGAGCACCAAGCATCCTGATTACAAGAAAGGAGCACCAAGCATCCTGATTACAAGAAAGGAGCACCAAGCATCCTGATTACAAGAAAGGAGCACCAAGCATCCTGATTACAAGAAAGGAACACCAAGCATCCTGGTTAGAAGAAAGGAGCATCAAGCATCCTCATTACGAGAAAGGAGCACCAAGGATCCTGGTTATAAGAAAGGAGCACCAAGCATCCAATGACAAGAAAGGAGCACCAAGCATCCTGATTACAAGAAAGGAGCACCAAGCATCCTGATTACAAGAAAGGAGCACCAAGCATCCTGATTACAAGAAAGGAGCACCAAGCATCCTGATTACAAGAAAGGAGCACCAAGCATCCTGATTACAAGAAAGGAGCACCAAGCATCCTGATTACAAGAAAGGAGCACCAAGCATCCTGATTACAAGAAAGGAGCACCAAGCATCCTGATTACAAGAAAGGAGCACCAAGCATCCTGATTACAAGAAAGGAGCACCAAGCATCCTGATTACAAGAAAGGAACACCAAGCATCCTGATTAGAAGAAAGGAGCACCAAGCATCCTGATTACAAGAAAGGAGCAACAAGCATCCTGATGACAAGAAAGGAGCACCAAGCATCCTGATTACAAGAAAGGAGCACCAAGCATCCTGATTACAAGAAAGGAGCACCAAGCATCCTGATTACAAGAAAGGAGCACCAAGCATCCTGATTACAAGAAAGGAGCACCAAGCATCCTGATTACAAGAAAGGAGCACCAAGCATCCTGATTACAAGAAAGGAGCACCAAGCATCCTGATTACAAGAAAGGAGCACCAAGCATCCTGATTAGAAGAAAGGAACACCAAGCATCCTGGTTAGAAGAAAGGAGCATCAAGCATCCTCATTACGAGAAGGAGCACCAAGGATCCTGGTTATAAGAAAGGAGCACCAAGCATCCAATGACAAGAAAGGAGCACCAAGCATCCTGATTACAAGAAAGGAGCACCAAGCATCCAATGACAAGAAAGGAGCACCAAGCATCCTGATTACAAGAAAGGAGCACCAAGCATCCTGATGACAAGAAAGGAGCACAAAACCTTCTGATTACAAGAAAGTAGCACCAAGCATCCTGATTACAAGAAAGGAGCACCAAGCATCCTGATTACAAGAAAGGAGCACCAAACATCCTGATTAGAAGAAAGAAGCACCAAGCATCCTGAAGACAAGAAAGGAATGCAAGCATCCTGATTACAAGAAAGGAGCACCAAGCATCCAGATTACAAGAAAGGAGCACCAAGCATCCTGATTACAAGAAAGGAGCGCCAAGCATCCTGATTACAATAAAGGAGCACCAAGGATCCTGATTACAAGAAAGGAGCACCAAGCATCATGACTAGAAGAAAGGTGCACCAAGCATCCTGATTAGAAGAAAGGAGCTCCAAGCATCCTGATTAGAAGAAAGGAGCACCAAACATCCTGATTACAAGTAAGGAGCACCAAGCATCCTGATTACAAGAAAGGAGCACCAAGCATCCTGATTACAAAAAGGAATGCCCGGCTGAATCAGCTGTAGAAGGGTGGTGTGTTTGGACTCCTGGTCCGGACCTGTTAGGAACACATGGAGCTGTCTGACACGGCTCTAGCCAGGTAAAGGCTTAGGGCAGAGTGACTTTTGTAGTGCTGGACAATTGATTTCTGGTCGGCGGCGGAGGGCCAGGTGGCTGGCGGGGCCTAGGTTCGAGTCCTCAGTCCGCCGGGACACCCTTCCCCCCTCCCAGCCAGAAGCAGACCTGAGCTTGGGTCTGGCTTGCTCGGGTGGCTGAATCAGCTGTAGAAGGGTGGTGTGTTTGGACTCCAGGTCCGGACCTGTTAGGAACACTTGGAGCCATCCGACACGGTTCTAGCCAGGTAAAGGCTTAGGGCAGAATGACTTTTGTAGTGATGGACAATTGATTTCTGGTCGGTGGCGCAGGGCCAGGTGGCTGGCGGGGGCTAGGTTCAGGTCCTCAGCCCGCCGGGAAGCCCTTCTCCCCTCGCAGCCAGAAGCAGACCTGAGCTTGGGTCTGGCTCACTCGGGTGGCTGAATCAGCCGTAGAAGGGTGATGTGTTTGGATTCCAGGTCCGGACCTGTTAGGAACACTTGGAGCCGTCCAACAGGCTCTAGCCAGGTAAAGGCTTAGGGCAGAGTGACTTTTGTAGTGCTAGACAATTGATTTCTGGTCGGTGGCGGAGGGCCAGGTGGCTGGCGGGGGCCAGGTTCGGGTCCTCAGCCCGCCGGGACGCCCTTCCCCCCTCGCAGCCGGAAGCAGACCTGAGCTTGGGTCTGGCTCGCTCGGGTGCCGGGGCGCAGGCTAAGCCAGGCATATCTACCCCCGCCCCCCCGCCAACAATTGGATTTGAGGAAGAGAGAGTATCCAGTGGACTGGATTAGGAGGACTCTCAGAAGAGGGAGGGAAGAGTGACTTAGACTTCCAATAACCAATTTATAAACAAAAATGAAAGCCTGAAAACCTAGACAAGTCAACACTCCATAAAGAAGGAGGGGGAGAGGAAGAAAAAAAAAGCGCAAGAAGGAGGTAAGCAAAACAAAAGAAGCTTTCACCCTTCAACACACTGAAAAGGCATTTGTGATTTGAATCACAAAATGGAAATCCACATGCCAGGGACACGACGAAGGGACAACATGGGAAAGGTGCAGGATAATTCCACATTTGGCAATGCATATGTATGTATGTGGGAATGAAGTGTGTGTGTGTGTGTGTGTGTGTGTGCATGTGGTGTGTATTGCCACTCTGCCCTGAAGCTTCCAGGTTTGGGGGATGCGATTTCCATAAGAGCTAGCAGGAAGCTGAGTAGGAGAGTGTCTCATACATGGGCAATTGGAGTGTGCTATGGTCTGAAATTGGTCTGAAATTGGCTGTCCCTCCATACCACATACAGCAGGGCCACTACTATGATGGGCATCTGGAGGCAGTGTGAGGTTCAGCTGCTTATGGTGGAGGTAGGATGCTCAGAGAAGTAAGGATTTGATGCTTTTTCACAACTAAAAGCTCACTTCTTGTGGTATGGACCACAAGAAGATTGTTTTCCGCCGTAAGGAAGAAGTCCAGTGGCAGGACAATTCCTGGGTAGTGAATTCCACACTCACTGATGTCGTGGATGTCCCAGGTCCTTCCTTTCTGCTCTGCCACCCTCAGCCTCTTCATGTTGGCCTTCCGTCTTGTCTCTTGTTCCCAACAAGTCCTCATCGGCTCTTGAAGTCATAGTCCAGCACAAGCCCAAAGGCTTGTTGACAGAATGCTCTGCCCTTGAGTCCGACTTCTTCTCATGCCTCATTGGTGACAGTCATGTCACTGGAACAGGAAATGGGGTTGTTAGTGTTCATGCTGTTTTGACTCCATGAGGCCTCCCTCTGTGGCGTTGGAGTGGCGAGCCCCCTTAATACAGATCTCTGAACAGAAGCTAGTTCAGGTTGGCCAAGAAGAAGGGTTGGCGGAAGTTGATGGGGAAGCCAGTTCACTGAATCTGCCACACCAGCTTTGAGCAGAGGAGCAGAGATCAAGGTGGGGGTGGGGTGGCAGAGATGGGGTACAGGATGCATGGTGCAGAGCCAGCCATCAGTCGATACCTTCTTAGAATAACAGTTCTCATCAGGCACTGGGTCTGACTTTAAGCTGACAAATGATTTTCCTTCACAATAAAAGTACAAACAGAATCCTAATTAATGAATTTGCCAATAGCTGTTGCCTACTTTATGGGCCTCAGCCCAGCTTCAGTCTGTGGACAGGATGAGTGAGCATGTATGTGTGGAGGTGGCCGTGAATCACCCGGGGCCCAGGACAAAGGCAGTCTGCTCAGGATCTTCCTAGGCAGCCCTTCTGGCCGGAGCTCTGGTTTGAAAGCCACAGTAGCTTTGACAGTCGTGGTCCCCCAGGACACTCAGTGACCAGGAAAGCCCTGTGACAGTGCAGAGTGAGTTCAGCTCATCACAGTTACTTCTTGTGGATGAGAGGACTAATATTTTCCCTGTGAGGCCATTGGCCCGATTTCCTCTGTCTCTGAGTGGGTATTTTGTCTTTTAGTATTTCCACCTAGGGAGGGCCACGGTCCCTCCAGTGAGCTACTTGGCTTTAAGGAAATGACTGGAAATGGGTCTCCTGTTTGGGGCTGAAAATATGTTTGCCAGTCATTCAACAGCCAGGAGTTTGTCTATGTGCTGAGGTTACTCGTTTGTGGCGAAAGGATGCATGTGTGTGTTGTTTGTGTGTGGGTGTGTGTGTAACGGGGGCAAGGGGATTCGATAGCTGGAGCCATCCGTGTGGGTGTTATAAGAAGGCACTGAGTGGGGACTAGGAACTGTCTGCCAATTCCTTGTTTTGGAAGCCAGTAGAAGGGTGAGGCATGTGAGTCGGGCATTTGGGACATAAAATGACAGAGGCTTTTCTTGTTTTTATTTTATTATCTTTTTACCCAGACTGGCCTTCCATGTGCCTAGGTTGCTTTAAGCTCATTATTGCCAAGGCTTGACCCTGAACCTGACTTCTGCTTCCCACATCCCAAAGTGGGGCTGAGATTATAGGCACATGCCACCAGTGTCCAGCTCTGAAAAAAAAAAAAAAAAAAAACAAAAATGGCAGTTTTTGATTAAAGTTAGGTGACAGGATTGTTCAGATGCTAGATATGAGGCCAAGAGATAGAGCCAGACATGCTGAAGAAAATGGATGAAGCCAGTGGTGATGTTTGGTTTTCAAATTTTTTATTTATTTAATTTTATTTATTTATTTATTTATTTATTATTCTATGTGTGTATATTTCGTGAATGTATGCCATGTGTGTCTGGGTACCTGAGGAGGCCAGAAGAGGCCAGTTGGTTTTTCTGGAGTTGGTGGTTTATTGTGATGCCCATGTGGGGAACTCAGGTTCCTCTGTAAGAGCAGTCAAGCACTCTTAACCCCTGAGTACTTGGCCCTGTAATGTTTGTTTAATTGTCAACTTAACACAACCTAGAATCACCTAGAAAGAGCATCTCGATTGAGGAATTGTCTAGATCAGGTAGGTCTGTGGGTGTGTCTGTAGTTTGTCTATGTATGGTCTTGATTGCATTAATGCTATGGAAGACCCCAGGCCACTGTGGGTGGCACCATCCCTGGGTTGGAGTCCTGGACTCTATAAGTGGAAAAAGCAAGCTGAGCCACTAGTATTACACCCACTTATTCTTTTTGTTTTGTTTGTTTTTGTCTTTTTGAGACCGGGTCTTTCCCTGTAGTCACAGCTGTCCTGAAACTCACTCTGTAGGACAGGCTGGCCTTCAACCACAAAATCCGCCTGCCTCCTGCCTCCGAGTGCCAGGATTAAAGATTTGTGCACTACCACGCCCACATTTTGTTGTCGTTGTTTTTTGTTTTTTTTTTTTTTTTTTTTTTTTTTTTTTTTTTTTTTTTTTTTTTAAATTTATTTATTTCTGTATGTGTACGAATGTCCTGTCTGCTCTTGACTGTGGATTTAGTATGACTGGTTGTCTGCAGTTATTGCTGTCATGACTTCTCTGCTGTCATGACAGTAATTTGGGATTGGGAGGCAAAATAAGCGCTCTT
>VZQC01014917.1:492231-595338 GCA_009823505.1 Rhizomys pruinosus | reverse complement strand
TTTTTTGGTCTTTTTGAGACAGGGTCTCCCTGTAGCCCCAGCTGTCCTGGAACTCACTCTGTAGACCAGGCTGGCCTTGAACTCACAAAGATCTGCCTGCCTCTGCCTCCCAAGTGCTAGGATTAAAGGCGTGCACCACCACGCCCGGCAGAATGCCTATTTTTTAAGGCTGAATAGTGTTCAAATTTCCATGTATACCAGACTGAGAGAACACTACACACCATCTACATCATCAAAATATTCTCAAAATATTAACACCATTTGATTTCTGATTATTGGTGCACTATTTCTTTTGGAATTGAAATATGTTCATGGATCATTTATTTGAAAATTTTTCTTACAAAACCAGAAATTGATTGGTCTTCATCTGACTTTACTTCTGATTATGAAAATGTAGTTACGGTACCAGCCGTCCCTGACACTTCAGTGCTCCTCGAGAAGTTTTCTAATTCTCCTCATACAAAGGTATCCCCCAAAGAAGATTTTCATTGTTTCATTTCCACAGTGGCAGGTCATGTTGGCACAGGTTTATTACCAGCACTTGGATCAAGGGCCATCCCGATGTACATAGCAAGCTCCTTGCCACCTGCGCAACAGAGAAGGTCACAACTGGGCAAAACGTACCTAAGAATAAAAGATTGCAGACGACAGTCTCTGGATAGGACTCCTTAATTATTCCCCTCCCACCCTTGGTTCAGGGAACACTGCAGAACAGGGGGCAGAAAGATTGTACAATCCAGAGTCGGTACACAAATATGAGAAAACAGAGTCTTTGGGCCACTAGGAACCTGCAACAGTGCTGTCAGCACACATGCACAAGACCCGTGCAAACTCAAGGGGACAAAACCCAGACTAGAGCTGGGGAATGGGCACCAGGCCAGCACCTCAGCCTAAGAAACTGATTTCTAAAAAATGTATTTTATGTCTGTGAATGTTTGCTTGCATGAATGTAAGGGTACTATGTGCATGCAATGCCCACAGAGGCCTGAAGAGGGCATTCGATCCCCTGGAGCTGGAGTTACCAACAGTTGTTAGCTGCCTTGTGGGTGCTGGAAACAAATCAGGGTCCTCTGCAAGAGTAGCCGGTGTTTTTTACCACTGAGCCTTCTCTCCAAGCCTGTCATTTTTCTTTTGTAATATTGTTTACTTCATTTTGTTGTTTTCCATTTGTGTATTCACATTCTGTCTGTATTTTGCTTTTGTTTTGGTTTGTTGTTGCTTTATTCCTTTCTTTTAGAGAGATTTATCTGGAAAAGTTTTTTGTTTTTTTTTTAAAGACAGTCCTATCATACAGGTTTTATTGGTCTATTTATAAAGCAGAAAACAAGGAAAGTTAGTATAATTATTACATGCCCCAGGTCTGAGAGTGTCAATAAGCCTTGGGTTCAGTTTAGTCATCAATAGCAGAAGCATTTTTCATGCTCGTTTTGCTGCTTGTTTCTAGACAGCGGCCTACTGCTGTGTTGTGCTGGGCCTGATGTATGTGCTTCCTTGGGATGGCTCAGTCCAAACTGCTTCTGAAGACCTGATTGCTGACTCTACAGACAGTTCTGGCAGATTTCCTCATCTTCTCTTCTAAGGCGAGCATCTTTCTTGACCTCCCTGGAGGTAAGGGAAAGGTTCCTTGCCTCCAGGGCACTAGCCACAGCAGGAGTCCCTAGAGACAAATGTTTGGGTGTTCACCCCGATGCAATCTCACTAACTTGAAAATTGGGATCATTTTCCTCATGAGAAGTATTGATTTGAAAACTGTACGGAGCTATTAATTTGTGTCAAGAGAAAATGACTTACATATTTCTAGAGGATTTTCTTGACTATGAAGTTACACGGCATTGCGGTCTATGTTGCTGAGTATAGGCAAGCTTATTTTGTTTTTGTTTTATTGACTTACAATTTTATCAAGACAGAAAATATTTTGGAAGGAAACACCACCAACTAAAACCTAGTTAAAAGGAAATAGAAAGAGCACATGTCCGTAAATAGATATCTAACTGCAAGACATAAATTTTCTCAACTGGAAGAATAAGGAAAGAGCCAATGCTTAGTGCATCTTTATGCACCAATGTTGAAAGGCAAGGGCAGTGAATAAAGGTGTTCTGTAGGTTTCAGTACCAAAGTTTACATGAGCTCACCATTGATAATATTATAGTAATAAGGGAAATTAAGAATCAATGCAAAATGGAATATTTAGATCTCTACCCCTTAACCAGAAAATCAAGTAGTGACTTACCATCATCTCATCACTATTATATGTTGCAGAATTAGCTGGATGAATTACCTCAAATACATGCAATTTTTTTTCAGATTTAAGGAACAGCTACCACAAAGTTAGCAACTAAAAAATACAAAGTGTATGTATTGCTTAAATAGCATAGGTGGTTAAAATCCATTCAGCAAATTAGTTTATTGGAAACTATTTTTAACAAGGTGTGGCTGCTAAACTCACCATACAATGTGAAATTTTATAAAAATAGGAGGGAGTGTCCCATACAGTCAAGGTACTCACATCACTAATTCCTGTTAAATATAATGATAACACCAGTTGTAGTTTTAGCACAGAAATTCTAGCCCTTTGCAAACTGGTAGAATCAAAGGATATTGTCTTGAAATGTTATTTTAATGCATAAAATTATACACAAAGTTGTAATAGAAACCAACTATAATGAAATAGTGCCAAATTTTCATGAAAATATTTGTGAGAGGTAATTTTTGAAAGTTAAATATTTAACAGTGCCGGGCATTGTGGTGTGCACCTTTAATCCCAGCACTCGGGAGGCAGAGGCAGGTGGATCTCTGTGAGCTCAAGGCCAGCCTGGTCTACATAGCGACTTCCAGGACAGCTGGGACTAGAGGGAGACCCTGTCTCAAAAAGACACACACACACACAAATATATATATATTATATATATATATATATATACAAATAAGGTCTAATAATTGGTTGAACAACTACCTCTAGATATCATGTGTGTGGGCAAGTGTGTGCATGTGTGTGCATAAGTGTGGGTGAGTGTATGCATGTGTGTGGGACAGTGTGTGCATGTTTGTGGATGAGTGTGTGCATGTGTGTGGGCGAGTGTGTGCATGTTTGTGGATGAGTGTGTGCATGTGTGTGGGCGAGTGTGTGCATGTGTGTGGGCAAGCATGTGCATGTGTGTGGGCGAGTGTGTGCATGTGTGTGGGCAAGCATGTGCATGTGTGTGGGCGAACATGTGCATGTGTGTGGGTGTGTGCATGTGGGTGGGTGAGTGTGTGCATGTGTGTAGGTGAGTGTGCATGTGTGTGGGTGAGTGTGTGCGTGTGTGGGGGTGAGCATGTGCGTGTGTGGAGGTGAGTGTGTACATGTGTGTGGGTGAGTGTGTGCATGTGTGTAGGTGAGTGTGTGTATGTGTGTGCATGTGTGTGGGTGAGTGTGCATGTGTGTGGGTGAGTGTGTGCGTGTGTGGGGGTATGTACATGTGTGTGGGTGAGTGTGTGCATGTGTGTAGGTGAGTGTGTGTATGTGTGTGCATGTGTGTGGGTGAGTGTGCATGTGTGTGTGGATGTGTGCATGTGTGTGGGTGAGTGTGTGTATGTGTGTGCATGTGTGTGGGTGAGTGTGCATGTGTGTGGGTGAGTGTGTGTGTGGGTGAGTGTGTGCATGTGTGGGGGTGTGTACATGTGTGTGGGTGAGTGTGTGCATGTGTGGGGGTGATTGTGTGCATTGGGGGGTGCATGTGTGTGGGTGAGTGTGTGCATGTGTGGGGGTGATTGTGTGAATTTGGGGGGGAATGTGTGCATGTGTGTGTGGATGTGTGCATGTGTGTGGGTGAGTGTGTGCATGTGTGTGCATGTGTGTGGACATCCATGGGCACTTGCACACAAATGCACATTTACACATAAAAATAAATCTTTTTTCAATGAAACTTCTGGCAACTGCCAATCTAAAAAGTCTTACAGGAAAGATCAAGGTCTGTTTTCAGCGTTCCTCACCTAACATATAAATGTACACATGTGTACATAAGTGCTTTATCCTCTTCTCTGTGAAAGACAGTTCTCAAGTGGCCCCACATCTAGGAGATTCAATGCCCTCTTCTGAGCTCCAGCAGGACTGCACGACACGGGTGCATTTACACACATGCAGGGAATACACTCATACACACAAAATAAAAATAATAAGAAAATTAAAAATAATAATGAATAAAATGCTTTAAAATTTTGTGTTTGTGTGTGTGCATTTATGTGTGTCTGCATGTTTGTCTGTGTGTATGCATGTGAGTGCAAATGCCTACAGAAATTAGAAGAGGGCATTGGATGCCCTGGAGCTGGAGTTACAGATGGTTGTGAGCCACCTGATGTGGGTGCTAGGACTGAACTTAGGTTCTCTACAAGAGCAGTACCTGCTCTTAACCACTTAGCCATCTCTACAGATCCTAAATACTTGTAATCGGTGAAATAAATGATGTTGATGCCCACTGCCACACACACACACACACACACACATACACACACACACACACATACACACACACATACACACACACACACACATACACACACACACCTATGAACAGAGTATGGAGATCCTAAGTGTCCTGGGACAGGTCCTCCACCCAATTTTTTTTGGTCTTTTCGAGACAGGGTCTCCCTGTAGCCCCAGCTGTCCTGGAACTCGTTCTGTAGACCAGGCTCCTCCACCTAATTTTGAGAAGAGTGCTTGCATTTAAATCCCTGGTTATGCTGGACGTGGTGGTGCACGCCTTTAATCCCAGCACTTGGGAGGCAGAGGCAGGTGGATCTCTGTGAGTTCAAGGCCAGCCTGGTCTACAGAGCGAGCTCCAGGGTAGCTGGGACTAAAGGGAGACCTTTCTGAAAAAAATACCCCCCAAAAAATAAGAAAAATAATAATAAATAAAACCCTGGCTCTGTTTAAGCAGAGTGTGGGGCTGGCTGTGGAGGAAGTCTGCAGGCCCATAGCTTTCCTGGAACTGGTGGTTTCACAGCCAATGCACAGCTACAAAACTGCTGCTTTCATAGCCAACAACCAGTTGTGTACGCCTCATGTATAGATACCAGATGTGGGAAGGTATCAGCTCCATGGTGGAACAGGCTATGAAGACAGTACACACGGGATCACTTTAGTAATGGGCCAGGAACACACGGCAGAGAGCACAACTCTGATTTACTCAATGCAACATGTCATTTATATAGGCAATGTGACATCACCTCCTAGCAGCCAATCCCAGACCCTTTACATTACGCATTTCTCCTGTCTTGGGGCAGGCTCAGGAGGGGACATTTGGGTGAGTAGGTCAGCTCATGGTGGTGAGCACGTGCAAGTAGAGGACTCTGTGGCATGGTAAGGAGCTTATGCCATCAAGGAACAACCTGTCTGCCTGGTTAGCAGACACAGGAACTTTTCTACACCACATAAAGCCAAAGGCTCACTGAAGGGGAGATGACCGGAGACCAGTGCACCAATGAATATCCATCTACCTGTTTCCTGAGCAGGATCTAGTCCTTGCCTTTAATATCAAAATTTTGTAGAGGGGGGCTAGAGAGATGGCTCATTGGTTAAGAGCACTGGCCACTCTTGCAGGGGACCTCAGTTCAATTCCCAGCACCCACATGGTGGCTAACAACTGTCCATAACTCCAATTCTAGGGGATCTAACGCCCTCTTCTGGCCCCTTTGGGCTTTGCACGACATGAGTATAGTTACATACTTGCAGGTAAAACACTCATACACATAAAATAAAAAATAAATAAATAAATCTATTTAATATTTTACGGAGGGCAACCAATCCCTGTTGGTACACAGAGTAGTTATTGGAGATGGCCAGCACTACTTACTACCGTGGTTTGATTTGTATTTATTTATTATTTATTTACTTTTGCTTTCATTCTAAACTTTTAGAGGTGACAATAATGTTGATAGAAATGCTGGACTAGGAACAGTTCAAGTTTGATTTGAGATGAGCTTCCCTTAAGAATAATTCCACTATTCGCCCCAAAGAATTTTCCAAGGAATTTTCTCTAAAAGTTCATGTTATATCTAGTCTCCTCCCTCCATTCCCTTTTAGTTGCAAGATTTTCTTTCTTCCTATCGGTGTTGACTCCCAAACTCATGTCACCAATGGCTCAGAATAGCCTTCTGGAGTAGTCAGGCTTTCCCAGAGAAACAGTACCAGTAGTGAGAGCAGGCAGAGAAGCAAGGAGTTCATGAGGGAGCCGAGGAACTGCAGTTGTATGGTAAGGCCCAGCCTCCCGATAGTCAGAATGCCCCTGTGTGTGATTAAACATCCTCGGAGCTACAGTTCTTGAAGAAACGAAGACACGAAGGATCTTTGTCAGTTGCCACACATGGTCTGCAACTAAAAAGGCTCTGGCTTCATTAGAATGCATTTGCATTGTGATTTTGATCTTCCTCCATCTTTGTGGGCTCAAGAGAATCATGGAAAGAATTATTCTAAAAAGGAGACCTGGTCTACCATGATTCCAGAGGGGGAAAGGTTCAAGTTACCTCAATGAGTATTAATTTTAAAAACTTAAAATTCTACAGCACACACACACCAAGAGCTACTACTCACCTCTTGAGTCAGCCCTCTCCAATCTTTCTGTAGAATGTACTATACTTTGCTAAATAAATTTCAACCTATTTGTGTCTCTTGGCTGAATTCTGTCTTTTGAGAAAACAAAAACCAAAGAGAAATCTTCATGTATAACAATAGAAAATATAGAAATATATACAAGGGGATTCATTATGGTAATAGACTCACATGATTGTGGAGGTCAAGAAGATCTGTGACCTAGTTTCTTCAAGCTAGAAAACCAGGAAAGCCAGTAGCATAATTTTTTTAATTTATTTTTATTTTGAACTACATGTATGTGTGTGCATGTGTTCGTGTGTGTGTATGTATGTATGTATGTATGTATGTATGTATGTATAGATATGTACACAGTAGTGCAGTTGCTTGTGGAAGCCAGAAGAGGGCAATGGATTTCCTCCTTGGAGTTGGAGATACAGGTGTTTGTGAACCACCCAAATGATGTCAGGAACTGAACTTGGGGCCTCTGGAAGAATAACAAATGCTTTTAACAGCTGAGCCATCCATCCAGCCCCAACCAGTGTTATAACTTAGTTGAATTCCAAAGAACTGGGGCTGGGGATTGGGTGGACGGAAGAAATGTAGTGCCAAGATCCAAAGGCCCAAGAACCCAGAGCTCCTCCACGCAAAGGCAGGAAAGCAGAACTGTCTTAGTTTCCCTTCCCAGGAAGCAAAGAAACAGGCTCGTGGCCCTTCTTAGTCACAGTGTAAGCTCCTAACTGGCCTTTCCTAAGCTCTGTTCGGGAGGAATGGCCTGACCAAACCACGTGCTAACAATGACTGTCAAGTCCTTGGCCCTGGGTAACAAGGCTTTGTGCTGGGGCTGGTGAGAGGGCTCCATGGGCAAAGACGCTTACTAAAGAACATGAATACATGAGTTCAATCCCCAGAGCCTTCAGGGTGGAAGGACAGAACTGACTTACTTCTGCAGTTCATCTTCTGACCTCTATGCATCCACTGTGGCATGCACGAATCCCCTCTCCCCATAATGCTTTTTTGTTCTTTTTGTTTTTCTAGGGGCAGTATCTCTCACTATGTAGACCAGGCTGGACTTGAACTCACAAGACAGGCTAGACTTGAACTGCCTGCCTCCTGGGTGCTGAGATTAAAGGCTCGCGTCATCATGCCAGGCATAAAATTAATTTTAAAAAATCAGCCATGCTCGCCATTTTCAAATCATGTCAGTCCACTTACATTGCTGTGAAATAGATCTCCAGAACGTTATAGTATTGTAGAGCTAAAACTCTATACCCATTAAAAACAACTCCTCTGCCTCTACTACTAACCCCTGGAAGCTACTATTTGACTATTCTAGCTAGCTCATAGAGCTGTAATCATACAATGCTTCTCTTTTTTATTTTTTTCCATTTATTTATTTATTTATTTATTTATTTATTATATTTTAAGGGATTCACAATATAAGAGCAAAGTTGTTTTCAGATCACATTGACGTTGCTCAGTTTGCCATACAATTAAGTAATTGGTGCTAGCATCCACAGATGAGGGATATCATTCGTTGTTTGTTTTTCTGGGACTGTGTTACTTCACTCAGCATGATATCTTCTAGCTCCAGCCATTTACCTGCAAAGCTCATGATGTCATCTTTCTTTACCGCTGCATAGAACTCCATTGTGTAGATGTACCACATTTTCTCTATCCACTCATCAGTTGAGGGGCATTTGGGTTGGTTCCAGCTCCTTGCCATTATGAAGAGAGCTGCAATAAACATGGCTGTGCATGTATCTCTGCAGTAAGATGAGTCTTGTGGGTACATGCCCAGGAATGGTATGGCTGGGTCGGGTGGCAAGTTCATTCCAAGTCTTCCAAGGGTTCTCCACACTGCTTTCCATAGTGGCTGTACGAGTTTACATTCCCACCAGCAGTGGATGAGTGTTCCTCTTTCCCTACAACCTCTCCAGCACTTGGTATCATTTATTTTCTTGAGCCTAGCCAGTCTTATTGGAGTAAGATGATATCTTAAAGTGTTTTTGATTTGCATTTCTTTAATGATTAGTGATGCTGAACCCTTCTTAAGGTGTTTCTCAGACATCTCTAATTCCTCACTTGTGAAGTCTCTGTTCAGCTCTTTGCTCCATCTATTGAGTGGGTCATTTGTTTTCTTTCTTCTTTGTTTTTTGAGTAGTTTATATATTCCAGAAATCAATGCTTTGTCAGATGTATCTGCGGTGAAGATTTCCTCCCACTCTGTGGGATTTCTCTTCACTTCCTTGATTGTTTCTTTTGATGTACAGAAGCTTTTGAGTTGAATGAGGTCCCATTTGTCAATTGTCAACCTTAATTCTTGCGCAGCTGCTGTCTGATTTAGGAAGTCTTTTCCTATGCCTATGTCTTGTAGTCTGCTGCCAACTTTTTCTTCTATCACCTTCAGAGTTTGGGGTTTCACGTTGAGGTCTTTAATCCATCTGGAGTTGACTTTTGTACAGGGTGAGAGGTTGGGGGTTAACTTTATTATTCTATAAGTGGTGATCCAGTTTTGCCAACACCACTTGCTGAAGATGCTGTCTTTCCTCCATTGTGTCTTCTTGGCCCCCTCATCGAATATGAGGTGGCTGAAATTATATGTACTCAAGTTTGGATTTTCAGTTTTGTTCCATTGGTCAACAGGTCTGTTTTGTGCCAGTACCAAGCTGTTTTTATGACTATAGCCCTGTAGTATAGTTTGAAGTCTGGTATAGAGATACCCCCTATGTAGCTCTTTTCACTCAGGGTTGTTTTGGCTATTCAGGGTCTTTTGTTTTTCCAAATGAAATTAAGAACTTTTTTTTCCAAGCCTGTGAAGAAACTCTTGGGGATTTTAATTGGGATTGCATTAAATCAATGCTTCTCTTTTTATGAATTCTTTATTTGACATACTTTAATGCCCTTGAGGTTCACCCAGGGCTTGGGTAGTCCTCTGTGTACGATCTCTTGCCTGGCATGTTCCAAGGCCCCAGGTCATCCCCTTAGAAAAGAGAGTCCCACCATGTTGTATCATGTCAGAATTTCACTCTCTTAATGCAAAAGAATATTCTAATGTATCTACATAAACATTCTATTTATCTATTCATCTATCAGTGGGCATTCAAGTTACTTCTACCTCTTGACCATTGTGCATACTGTTGCTGCAAGATGGGTGTGCAAATATGAGATCCTGTTTTCACTTCTGTGTGGTGTGTGTGTACATGTCCATATGTTGCATGTACTTATATGTGCACATGTGTCTGTGGGCATTCCACAGATCAACACTGGATACCTTCTATTGATCTCCACTTTGTTTTCTTAATTTTTAAAAATTGATTTATTTTTATTTTATGTGTATAAGTGTTTTGCCTGTGTGTATGTAAGTGCACCTGCATCATGCAATGCCCACAGAGCTCAGAAGAGGATGTTTTATCCCCTGGAACTGGAGTTAAGAACAATTGTTAGCCACCATGTGGGTGCTGTGAACCCAATCCAGGTCCTCTGCAAGAGCAGCCAGTGCTCTTAACTGCCGAGCCATCTCTCTAGCCCCTGCACTTTATTTTTTTGATGTGGGATCTCCCCTGAACCTGGAACTCACTGACGTGGCTAGACTGGCTAGCCAGTGAGCTCTGGGGATCCGCTTGTTTCCAACCTCAGCCCTAGTTTACAGACTGTATCCCTGTGCCTGGCTTCTTGTGTGGTTGCTGGGGATCCAAACTTGGGTCCTCATACTTGTGTGGCAGCTACGTTCCCAAACATGCCACCTCCCCAGCCCCGGCTTTCACTTGTTTTTGATGGATACCCAGAACTAGATCACATGGTTACTTTAGTTCTCTCTCTCTCTTTTTTTTTTAAGGAGCCATCATATTGTTTTACCATAGTGAGGTTATCATTTCTTAATCCCCACCAGCGTAACACAGTGTTCCAGTCCTCCACAGCCTCACTGACATCTGCTATTGGGTCTTGTTTCTCATACCCATTTTCATAACTGTGTAAAGCGATATCTCATTGTGGTTTCGGTTTGCATTTTTTTTAGATTTTATTTATTTATTTATTTATTTATTTATTTATTTATTTATTTAAATAAATTCTTATGGTGCGCCCGTGTCATGCAATACTGCGGAGATCAGAAGAGGGCGTCAGATTCCCCTGGAACTGGAGTTAAACACAGTTCTTAGCTGACATGTGGGTGCTGGGAATAGAACCTGGGTCCTCTGCAAGAGCAGTCAGTGCTCTTAACAGCTGAACCATCTCTCCAGCCCCTGGTTTGCATTTTTAGAAAATGCAACTTTGATGGTATAAAAGTCACACGTTTGGGGGCTGGAGAGATGGCCTAGCGGTTAAGAGCGCCTACCGCTCTTACGAAGGACCCGGGTTCGATCCCCAGCACCCACATGGCGGCCGAGAACCGTCTGAAACTCCAATTCCAGGAGAACTCCAGTTCCAGGGGAATCCGAGACCCTCTTCTGACCTCCGCGGCACTGCACAACACGGGTGCACAAACTTGCATGCAGACAGTACATTCATACACGTACAGAAATAAATAATAAAAAAGTCACACGTTTAAGGCACTATCACAAGTAATATCTGCATACCTTTTAAAAAATATTTATTTTATTTTGTGTGTATCATTATATTGCCTGCATGTATGTAAGTGTATCCATATCATGCAATGCCAATGGGGGTCAGAAGGGGGTGTTGGATCCCCTGGAACTGGAGTCACAGAAGGTTGTTAGTGGACATGTGTGTGCTGGGAACTGAACTTGGGTCCTCTGCAGCAGCAGCTGGTGCTCTTAACTGCTGAGCCATCTCTCCAGCCCAAGTCTGAATATCTTTTGGAAATAATTACTGGTGAAACAGCAGAAGTATATGGGTAAATTTCCAGTAGACTTGCTCTTCATTTGAAAATATTTGATCATGGTATACCTAGCTAGCAAACTCAAGGAACTTAAAATCTGAGATAAACCAGCTTGACCTGGCCATAGCCAAATTGAACCATAATCAGTATGACTGTCCCTAAGTAATCCTTGAATAGTTTCCTAGCACACTATAAATAAAGCCATTAGCATAGTAGTGGCCTGGTGTCAGGAATATGGTGACGGCCTCAATGTCAGCTTGACATGAATCGGGTGCATTCTGGCTTGGCTAGAAGTCTCTTTTGCACTGACCACTGTATAACATCCCTCCCTCTGACCAGAGATCCACCTACTAGTTTTGCAGAACCAAGTTCTATATGCAGCACCTTCACATCCATTGTGTTTGCACATGAATTCAGGAAAATGCTGATGGACTGTAAAGGAGTCCTCATTCACAAGGCATATATTTTTAGGAAGACCATGGCACTCACAAGAGGGTGAGTTAATTAAATTGAAATGGATAAGTAAACTCTTGATACTTTAATTTTTAAAATATTTTTATTTATCATTTTTATGTGTATGAGTGTATTGCCTATATGTGTGTAAGTGCACCCATGTCATGCAATGCTCATAGAGGTCAGAAGAGGGCATCAGATCCCCTGGAACTGGAGTTATGGGCAGTTGTTACCTGCTATGTGGGTGCTAGGAATCGAACCTGGGTGCCATCTCCCCAGTCCCCAGATGCCTCTATTTTCAAAGTTTTGTTTTGTTCTAACCATCAGTCAGCTCTTTGTGACTGTGACCAATACCTGAGATAGTCTACTTACAACGAGGTCTGCTTTGGCTTACAGTTTTAGAGGTATCAGTCCGTCTGATTTAAGCTTTGGTTAGCTGCATTGTTTGGGGGGCCAGTGTCAAGGGAACAAATAGTGACAGCAGTATATGAAAGAGTAAAGCCACACCCTCCTAGACAGGAAGAGAAGAGAGGAGGGGAGGAGCGGGGGAGAGGGAAGAAGAGAGGAGAGGAGACCACTGTGTGTGTGCTCACCTGTGTTGCGTGTGAGTGTCCAGAAGAGGGTGCCAGATCCTTTGGAGTTGGAATTACAGGAGGTTGTAAGCCTCCCAACGAGAGTGCTGAAAACCAAGCTCAGGTCCTCGGGAAGAATAGTAAGCACTCTTAACCTGTGAGTCATCTCTCCAGCCCCCATTCTCCTACATTTTCAATATATAAAAATAGGTACAGAGCATTAGGAAGAACTGGTCCGTGTGAGGAAGAGCTGGTCTTCTTAAAAGGTCTAGTCAGCTCCTGCTTCTCTGGTTAGGCTGACTAGTCCTCAGTGGATGAACTTTCATTGAAGACTATCCGGGGACACTAATTTGGCACAGAAAGCCTTAACATGAATGCAGAGTGTATGAACTGCAGTGGGGGCATGGGAGGGGCCCGTGGAGAAGGGAGTATAAAGGTCATTGAGATTGAGAATTTCTGCACAAAATACACAAAAATTCAATAAAAAGAATTGAAAAGAAAGGTACAGCAATAGACTTTTGGAACCAGAACACTTTTCTCCCAAGAAAATTTTATCTTTTCATGCATAACTTTAATGTTCCTACACACATTCTGCAATGAAAATAATCTTTCCAAGTTATATACCAATCAGTATTCATTATGTAAATTCAAATTGTGTAAATTTCAAATCTCTAGAATACTTCCAATTAAATGTATATAATGATGAATCAGAATTGTCAACTGGATTGGATTGAGAAAGACCTGGGAAATTAGTAAAAATACACCTGGGCCGTGTCTGCCTGAGAGGCTGTTTCCACAGACGATCAGATCATGAGAGCTCTGACCTAGTGAATAACTTAATTCACCGAAGGATTCTACATTTGAGTAGATACGAGTGCTGGAGCTGGGAGGCGGGGCTGGGTTGGAGGAGGCAGGTCAGTAGGGGCTATTCTAGGGTGCCACTTCCTGCGATAGCCCCTTCCGGTCTCCACCCGGCTCCGCTTCCTGTCCACCGCGAGGTCAGCTGCTCTGCCTCACCCTCCTCGCCACGATAAACTGAAGCTCTAAAACCAAGAACTAAGTCTTTCCTTTGTTAAGTTGCTTCTGTCGGTGCTTGGTCACAATGACAACAAAACTAAGTACAAGTCATAGTCCACCTTTGGGATTTTCTGCATTTTTACATTACATAAATAAAATTAAGTAGTATCTCTATAACCACATTCAAATATACTTGCTTTGAGGTATTGTATAACATGAAATAATTATATATAATGCAATATTTTCTTTCCTTTTTTCCCTTTTATTTTTTGAAACAGGTTATGTAGCTCTGCTGGCCTGTGTAGACCAGATTGCCCCAAATTCCCAGAGATCCATCTACTTCTGCCTTCCGAGTGCTGGGATTAAAAGCATGTGCCACCATACCCAGCATTATGTATTTATATGTGACACCTGAGACAAGGTTTTTACACAAAATACTGGTTTTATTGAAATAAAACAGATAAATTATTACAGTCTATGTGTGTAGAAGTCTACACCCCCCCCCTTCATATATAGTTTCCATACAGCTGTGTAAGACATAGTCTTGGTATAAAATTCTAAAATCCTTCAAGTACCACAACTTAACAATTTGAAATGTATTTTTAAGTATTAAGAAGAAAAATGTAACTGAAGTTTTGAGTTCTTCTGTTCCTTCCTCTTTCCATCTTTTAACCTACTTCTCAGGGTTTTTTTTAATTCTTATTTTATTCAATGTGTATGAGTGCATTGCCTGCATATATGTTAGTGTTCCCATCTTGTGTGATGTCCTTAGAAGTCAGAAGAGGATGTCAGATTCCCTGCAAGTGGAGTTACAGACAGTTGTTAGCTTTCATGTGGGCACTGGGATTCAAACTTGGGTCTTCTGCAAGAATGGACATAGAAACTGTGAAAAGGATTATTTTCTATTCAGAACCAAATATAATGCTAAAGTCTCCTTAAGCTATGCACCTAAACAAAATATATCAATACAGGAGCTCTGACATCAACAATGGATTATTCTACCAAGGAGATGTTGGCCAGAGGATCCAAGCCCCCACAAATGGTAAAGGCTCCTTGCCTCCTAACTGGGATATCTGCAGGAAGAGAGGCGATAAGGCCCTGCTGTTGAAGACCTGATACAAACATGGAAAAGATGTATGGAGACCGCACTTGCAAGTATACAGATGGTCTCTGGGATGCCAGAGAGTGTTACCAAAGACCACTAAACCAATAAAGCAAATATAGGTCTCCTATGGATGCATCTCCATGTGATTACAGGATATTCTGCCTGCTTTACCTTTATTAAGGATAAGAATGTTTGCACTTGGGGCTGGAGAGATAGCCTAGCGGTTAAGAGCACCGACTGCTCTTGTAGAGGACCCAGGTTCGATCCCCAGCACCCACATGGCGGCTAAGAACCTTCTGAAACTCCAATCCCAGGAGAACTCCAGTTCCAGGGGAAGTAATTTTATATACACATATACAAATAAATAAAATTAAAAATAAAAAAAATGTTTGCACTTAATCCAAACTACTCACTTAAGCCATATACTGAAGTGTCAATGGCAACCTTTTTAATTCTTCAGACAATAGAAAATAAAAAAAATCACTCTTTCTTCTTTTTTTTTTTAATTTATTTTCGTATGTGTATACATGTACTGTCTGCATGTAGGTTTGTTCACCCATGTCGTACAATGCCGCGGAGGTCAGAAGAGGGTGTCGGATTCCCCTGGAACTGGAGTTAAAGACGTTCTCAGCCGCCATGTGGGTGCTGGGGATCGAACCCGGGTCCTCTGCAAAAGCAGTTGGTGCTCTTAGACCATCTCTCCAGCCCCTTTTTTTTAATTTTCGTATGTGTATGAATGTACTGTCTGCGCGTAGGTTTGTGCACCCATCTTTTCTTCTTATTTTATATGTATGCATGTTTTGCCGGCATGTAAGTGCACTACATGCATGCAATGCCCACAGAGGCCAGAAGAGGGAGGCAGATCCCCTAGAACTGAAATTGTGCGAGGTTGCTAACCACCCAGGTCCTCTGCAAAAGAGCAAGTGCGCTTCACTTCTGAGCCATCCCTCCAGCACCTTATCTTTTTCACCCCAGATAAATTTTCAAAAGAAATCCAAAGGTTCAGGCCTTGCTAGGGTAGCCACTTGTGACTTTTTAAATTAAATTTAGTTTAAAGTTTAGAATTTTTTTAGTCACACCAGTCACTGTTTAAGTGCTCCAGAACACGTACCTCACTGATACGGCCTAAGAAACAGATACAGAGCATTGCCACCAGTGCAGAAAGTCAATAGACTCTGGACAAACAAGTAAACACGTCTATTTTCCCTCTTAAGTTTATCCTCAAGACAACCAGCCACATCTTGCTTGTTTTAGCCTAAGACACAGGATAAAAATAGAAATCATGCACAATTTCCTCCAATCCCATAATATGATACAAGAGCACAAGGCTCTGAGATGAGCCCTGCCTTTGCCAATAGAAACCACTGGCCCAGATGCTCCCGCCAGACCACTACAGTGTTCCTAAGGGCAGAGCTCCCCTGGGGTACCCACAAATAAGCCTCCAGAGTCATCAGGGTGAAGCAAGCCTCTCCTTACCCACCACGCCCACCATGGAAGAAGGAGTCCTGGCTGAGAGCAGCGACTCTGCTCTTTGCTCTGAGGTCAATCCTAGGACCCCTAGGTGACTGCTCAGGGACAGACGGCTATGCAGAACAGTCAGAGCTTCCCATGACCAGCCACACTTCCCAGCTAGTGCCATCTGCACACCATCTGAGCACCTAGTGCCCAATGCAGGGCCAACATACCAGACCTTCTTCCCAGCCTAAGGCCCAAATTAGACCTTAAGTCTCCCCTGAGAGCCGAAACGTGATGTAAAGCATACTTGCAAATGAAATTCAAGACATGGAAATAGCAATTTGTATACACTTGAGGGAACATTATTCTCAATAAAAATAAGTAATACACTAAAACATTTCCAAGATAGTAAAATCCTCATCTATTTCAATATAAATGCTCTTTTTACAACCCTCTAGCCCTTCATTCCTGAAAAGAAAGCACTCCATTTCAGAACTTGATCTTTACATTAGTTTGGCAGGGGTTATTTTCTATTTTTGGTTGTTTGTTTTGGTTTTTTGAGACAGGGTCTTACTATGTCGCCCCAGCTGGCTTGGTTCTCCCAGCTTTGTAGACCAAGCCGGCCTCAAACTCACAGATCCACCTGCCTTTGCCTCCCAAGTTCTGAGATTAACTGGCGTGTGTCACTATATCTGGCTACATTGTAATTTTTAAGAAAAGAATGTATTTTCTAAAATATTAAATATGCATTTTTTAGAAACAAGTATATGTGCAAATAATTCTATAAATATCAATACATAAACTATCTTCCCATGTTTGAAATTTGAAAATTGTTTTTCTTAACAATGATAGTAGTTTCTAGTCTTTGTCTTTAAGCACAAGCCACAATTCCTATAGGATATAGCCCTTATATAAAGATTTAGAGCTCCACAGGATAGTAAGATTTTGTGATCTTCTGTTGGATTACATCAAAGTTGAAGACTAAATGATACTTTAGTGGTATAACTGGGAACAGATTCTGCAATAAAAGAAAAATATTTAGTTATTCATTCACGCTTATTATGAAATATAATTATATGCAGCAGCCTGCATCAATACATAAATTATTATCATATTTCAAGCATAGAGATAATATGTAAGTCAACTGTCTTTAAGGAGCAGCCAAGTTTAGAATTATTTATTTATTTTAATAATTTTTTTATGTGTATGAATATACTGTCTGCATGTAGGTTGATGCACCCGTCTCATGCAATGCCACGGAGGTCAGAAGAGGGTGTCAGATTCCCCTGGAACTGGAGTCAAAGACGGTTCTTAGCCGCCATGTGGGTGCTGGGAATCGAACCTGGGTCCTCTGCAAGAGCAGTCGGTGCTCTTAACCACTGAGCCATCTCTCCAGCCCCTAGAATTATTTAAATCTAAAAGATGTTAACATTAATTCTTTTTGTGTGTATGTGATCCAACCGTCTCACAAAGCTACATCTAGGTTTGGGGAAACTGTATGACTTTATGGTAATAAAAGCTGATAAAACAGAAATGAGTAGTTAAAGACATGGGGCAGAGGCCAGCAGGTGAAGAACAGTATGGTTTACAAGAAGTCCAGGCTGTTTGTAAACCAAGAATGATTTGACTTAATACACCCCCACCCCACCTTGCTCTTCCTTGGAGTTAGTGCTCTAATATCTCTCCCTTCACAACCACTTTTGTTGTTGTTTGTTTCTTTGTTTGTTTGTTTTGGTCTTTTTTAGACTGGGCCTCCCTGTAGCCCCAGCCAACCAGGCTGGCCTTGAACTCACAGAGATCCACCTGCCTGCCTCTCGAGTGCTGGGATTAAAGGTATGCGCCATCACACACCCGTTTTGTCTAAAGACGGTCAGTGCCAATGGCTGGCAAAGGCGCGATCATCACCTGGGAGCTTCCTAGACAAGCACTTGCTCAGGCCCTATCCCAGACCTAGTGAGTCAAAAGCTCAGTTCTAATATCTGCCAATCTGAGGAGCACTGGGGATTTCATGTCTTCATCATCCTCATCATCTGTGAGGCTGGACTGACTAAACCAACTTTTTATTTCTGACAAGCAAGGGCTCTCTGACTGCCCTAGACATTGCTTTGATTGCAGGAGGGGAGAAAAGAGGGTAAATGCCCTAAAACAGACAAGAAACCAAATGTAAAAGCACAGTACTAACTACATACAAGTTGAGCTACAAGGAGCAGCCAATTGGGGGACTGTCGATGTAGCTAGTGGTAGAGAACTTGTGTAGCACGACCAAGACCCCGGGTACGATTCCAAGGAGCAAAGCACTTCTCAGCTTGTTCTGAGGTGCTTGTTTTTCCTTTTGTGATATTTATAGTTATTTCTTAATTTACATGAGTTAATGTTTTCAAAAGTGTAAATAGATTTTTGAAATGGATTCACATTTTCCAAATAACTTAGAATACTATTTTATTTGGAGAGAGAGAGATGGCTTAGTGTTTAAGAGTATCAGCTGCTCTTGCAGAGGACCAGGGTTCAGATCCCAGCACCAACATGGCAGCTAACAACCATCTATAACTCCAATTCCAGGGTATCCATCCAATGCCTTCTTCTGACCTCTACAGGCATTATAGGACATGGGTGCACTTACATATATGCAGACATTACACTAATACACATAAAGTAAAAATAAAAGAAAAATGTTAATAAAAAAAGAATACTATTTTGTTAATATAGTTTAGTTAAAAGATCATAAATAGGCCAGTGAGCTGGCTCACAATTGGAGGTCCTTGCCACACAGACGTGGCAATCAGAACCTAAATAAAAGTGGGCAGAGAGAACTGGCCTCTCAGAGCTGTCCCCTGACCTCCACATGTACTTGGTGGTATGCATTGCCCCAGCATCATGAACACACATGCGCGAGTGCGCACACACACACACACATGCACTCGTGCACTAATAATAACAATAATAATGACAAATGTAAAACTTTTTAAATGATCACATACACTTAGTTATACAACCTTCACATTTTAGTTGGGTGTTTTTCAGCCTCTGTGTCCTGTCAAATAGTTTATGGTATGCTAGGAAATTTTTCTTTTTTTTTTTTTCTTTTTTTTTTGGTCTTTTTGAGACAGGGTCTCCCTGTAGCTCCACTGTCCTGAAACTCACTATGTAGACCAGGCTGGCCTTGAACTCACAAAGATCCACCTGCCTCTGCCTCCCAAGTGCTAGGATTAAAGGCATGTGCCACCACACCCGGCTATTTTTTCATATTTAAATAAAGTACAACATTCCAGTTTACAAATAGTTACAAACTAACCTGTCTCCTAATCAATAAATTTTTGTCAACTTGAGTTATATCAATATATGTGTTACATGAACAAGTAGAGTATGTATATGTCTTACATGATTTTAAATATGAGCAACTCACCTCTTTCTTTAAGGTCCTCAATATAGGCTTTCATAAACTCTTTATCAAAATGCTGGCGATCCTGTTCACTTTCTATTATTTCGTCACCATCTTCGCACTGGGTCTTATCAATGGGATTGTCCATAAGGCTTATAAATCTGATGGGGAAAGTATAGAAAGTAGCTCACGTTCACCTGCGTGTGCAGCAGCAGCATTCCTGGCATGCAAAGCCAACTTCTGTCACATTAACTCCCTTGTTCTTGCTCATTCTTGACACACTATTAAGGTCACCAGTGGAATTCCGCTGTGAAATAATCCAATGGGAAGATGGAGCCAGTCTGCAGGCTGACAGTGTTCACAGGCTCTGGGGAGACTGGAGTTGATCATAGAGCAGGGAGGACAAGAGGCCGTGTAGCCCAAAGTCACAGCCTCCCTCAGATCCTTAAGACCGCATGATATTGAACGTTGTATGACAGTTTCTGACAATCAGACTTTTAAATGGCGAGGCTGGGACCAGCATGGTGAGGTGGTGTGGTGCACGGAACTCTAGGACTCGGGAGGTCGGGGCACGAGGATCCTGAGTTCGTCTGACTCTCTTAGCCTACCAAGTTCTATAATTAGATCATTTGAAAAATTTTAAGTTAGGTGATACTTTTACCACTCTTGGATGGAGCGCTGCCAAGACTGTTCCAATTGTCCAAATGTGGAGATGGCCTTGCCCTGGGTCCTGCTACCCCCTCACTATTCCTAGAACACCCAAGGAGAGCAATGACCCATTGCAATAGACGGAGTGAGGCAGGGCGGGCATTATTTTGTTAGTCTTTTCTTACTAACATAACACTGGTCTCTCTTTAAGTAGCTCTGTGCCTGTATTTGCTTGCTGTCATCTTATTACACAGGCAAGTGGATAAAGATTTAACCCTATGCCAACAGTGAACATTGGCCAGCTAAAGACCTGGGAGACAGGTATTCCCCTGCAGTGGTGGCTTAAGCAGCAACTGGTTCGCAGCTGAGGTGTCTGTGAACACAGAGAGAAGGTGGCTGTCCTCCGTAGTGTCCTTGTGTAAAAGTTCTGGATGTTGGGGCTGGAGAGATGGCCTAGCAGTTAAGAGCACCAACTGCTCTTGCAGAGGACCTGGGTTCGATCCCTGGCTGAGAACGGTCTTTAACTCCAGTTCTAGGGGAATCCGACACCCTCTTCTGACCTGCACAGCATTGCACGACATAGGTGCTCAAACCTACATGCAGACAGTACATTCACACACATAAAAAATAATAAAATTTAAAAAAAATAAATAAAAAATAAAGGTATGCGCCACCACGCCCAGCTGTACATGCTTTAAAAAAAAAAGTTCTGGGTGGCCTCTCCCAGCTGCTGATGGACCCAAATTATCTCGGGGTGATGATGTTAGGGGAGAGCCACAGCAGACTGAGCTAGAGAGTCGTTGTCTGCCTTGGAATGGTTTTAGGGAAGATGGAGCTGGGGGATTTCAGCTCCACTTGGAAGTAAAGAAGAGTCCTCAGTTTCTAACCCAGACTGAAGTCTGCACCACCTTGGAATGGGTGGTTGGATGGCTTTCTTTACTTAGGATGGTTTCTGGGTTCACTGAAGGAAATCAAAAGGATGAGGCATTCCTTGAACAACAGCTGGCCTGCCTCTAGCAACAAGGCTGAGGGCTGAGATAGATAAGGGGTCCAGCATCTGCCCCCACCCCACAGGGCCTTCCATCAGCAATAGCACTAGTGGCACCAGAAATCCTCTGAGCTCTGACTCCTCGGGCCATTTAAACAACGAAAACATCCAAATGCCTGCAGAAAGTGTACTCGGGAGTACAGGAACCATGGAATCGGGTTCCAGAGACAGCAGTCTGGACCAGGATGGTGCTGGCTCTTTCCCGTCTCGGGGTGCCTGTCCCGGGAGCCCATCTACTTACTTTAAAGGTGTAGAGGCATCGCAGAGGGCAGTTGGGAGCTCCACCAAATGGTCTCCACTAACGACCATCAAGGTAAGCTTCTTGAGGTTGAGCAAGGCTTGAGGAAGGTAGGTCAGCTTGTTTTTATACAGGAGGAAGCTCTGTAGTTCTTCCAGCCTACGGAGAAGTCCAGGATCAGAACAAGCTCGGCTTCACAGTGAGCCACAAAGAACTCCGGCAGGGAGCCCCTGCTTGGTTTACTCATCTGTGTTGTGTACAGCAACCAGATACTTACACTTCATATGAGTAAAGCTGTGCTGGTGATGCAGTGTTGCAATACATGCATATGTCTCTATATCTTTTAGTTTTTACTGAATTAACCACCCATTGAAGACATAGATTTAGCAACAGTATAAATAAGTTATACCATATACACCAAGGCACGATGGGGCCTTAAAAATCAACCCGCTCCTTCCCCTAAAGTGTCTCCTTAATTTCCCAAGGTTAACACATCGAGGAAGGAAACCATAGTACAGTTAGTGTGAGAATGAACAGATTTTAGCAACACATTTCCTTTTGTACAGCTTATTCTCTCATTATCTTTTTTTTTTTTTGGTCTTTTTGAGACAGGGTCTCCCTGTAGCCCCAGCTGTCCTGGAACTCACTCTGTAGACCAGGCTGGCCTTGAACTCACAAAGATCCGCCCGCCGCTGCCTCCCAAGTGCTAGGATTAAAGGCGTGCGCCACCACGCCCGGCTCTCTCATTATCTTTTTTAACATTAAAGTAAGGGACAAGCCGCAGAATAAAAGGAAAGGAACAAAATGTGTGTCAAGTGTGTTTCACTCTGCTTCCAGCTCATTTTAACTTCCCTCTAGATTTTTCTTTCATTTATTTGCAAAGTCTTGACTAACTCCACAAACATTTCACAAAATTCTTCTACCACTTCAAACACATGCTAGCACCACTAAATCTCATTAACCCCAGAGGTACTAGCACATATCACAGAGGCCAGGGGCAGAGAGATGTCATCTGGAGGGCATCAGTGCTCTGAGAACTTCCTAAGTAGCAGTGTAAACCCCAGGAGACCACAGATTGTGTTTCATCCATTAAAGCCAACCCCACTCTCCAGGCCTGTTCTCGGGAGCTCTGGGGGGTAGGAGCAGCCAGCCCTGCAGGTAGCACAACTCGGTAGGACCCGGCTGTCGGGGGGGGGGGGGTAATAAGGAGTTGGACAGATGGCTCAGTGGTTAAGAGCACTGGCTGCTCTTGCAGAGGACCTGGGTTTGATTCTCAGCACCCACATGGTGGGTAACAATAATCACCTGTAACTCCAGTTCCAGGGGATTTAACATACTTTTCTGGTCTCCACAGGCATTGCACACATGTGGTGCACTTACACACATACAGGCAAAGCATTCTTGCACATAAAGCAAAAGAACTAAAAGCCAGATAATATGAGTGGCATAAATAAATGAATCAATCAACCTTAAATGTTTCAGTATAGTAATTATTTCTTTTTTTTTTCTTTTTTTTTTTTTGTGTTTGTCTTTTCGAGACAGGGTCTCCCTGTAGCCCCAGCTGTCCTGGAACTCACTCTGTACACCAGGCTGGCCTTGAACTCACAAAGATCCGCCTGCCTCTGCCTCTCAAGTGCTAGGATTAAAGACATGTGCCACCACACCTGGCTATTTCTTAAAGCTTACAATTTAAGCTTATTGTTTTTATGAATGTGTGTATGTGTGCACGTGTGTGTGTGTGTGTGTGTGTGGTGGTGGGTGTGCACATTTGCACATTCTCATGTACACATGCATATGGAGGCCAGAGGTCAACACTAAGTGCCTTCTACTGCTTCTCTCCTCCTGATCTTTTTTATTTTAATTATTTTAGTTGTGCATACTTGTATGTGTGTGTGGCTATGTGTACAGGAGTGCAGGTGCACAAGAAAGTCAAAGGTGTCAGATGCCCTTGGAACTGGAATTACAGGTGGTTGTGAGCACCCGAGATAACAATGGGAACTGAACCTGCATTCTCTGAAAGCTGCACGTGCTCCTAACCACTGAGCCATCTACCAGCCCCTTTACTGTATCTTTTTAAAAATTATATATTTATATTATTTTATGTGTATGACTGCTTTGTCTGCATGTGTGTGTGAGTGTGTGTGTGTGTGTACTCATGTGTGCAATGACAACAGAGGCCACAAGAGGATGTTGGATCCCCTGAGACTGGAGTTAAGGATGGTTGTTAGCCATCACATGGGGGCTGGAAATTGAAGCTGGATCCTCTGCAAGAACAGCCAGTGCTCTTAACTACGGAGCCATCTCTCCAGCTCCCACCTTATCTTTTGAGAAAAGGTCACTCTCTGGACCTGGTGCGTATCAGTTGGCTAGGCTGGGTGGCAATGCCCCGCCTGGCTCTACACTGACCATGGTTTTTCATGGGTGCTGGGATTTGACTTGGGTCCTCATGCTTGCACAGAAGACACATCACCCCTCAGCCATCTCTCCAGCACATAATAGTTCTTTTTTAAAAAGTACTTTATTTATTTTTATTTGTTTTTATTTTATGTGTATGAGTGTTATAAATGCATGCGTATAAGTGTACAGGTGTTGTGCAGTGCCCACGAAGGACAGTTGGATCCCCTGAAACTGGAGTTATGGACAGTTGTTAGCCACCATGTGGGTGCTGGGATTCAAACCCGGGTCCTCTGCAAGAGCAGTCAGTGCTCTTACCAGCTGAGCCATCTCTCCATCTCCCCCCCCATAACAATTATTCCTAAACATGAAATAACTATAAGGATATAATTTGAAAACATAACTAAACATGTCAATTCTGTTTAAAGATTACATGTAATAAATCAATTTAAAAACTAATAAAAATTGTCCCCACTGATGTTCTGCACAGAGTGCTATGTTTCCATTCTATACATAATAAAGTTTATTTCCCACTTCTGTGGAGTAAAATTAATAATGGTATTCCATGGAAGACTAAGGCCCAGTCAAGTGGTTCCTAACTAATCTCAGCACTCAGGAAGCTGAGTCAGGAGGATTGTGGGTTCTAAACTAACCTGGCCTACACAGCAAGCCTCTATTTCAGAAATCAAAACAAAAATCTCTTCTAAGCTGGCTGTGGTGGTACATGCATCGAGGCTAACCTGGGCTACACTGCAAGACCCTGTCTCCAAAAGAAAGACAAAGAAAGGGAGAGGAGAGACAAGAGATGGCTCAGCAGGTAAGGACGCCTACCACCAAGCCTGACCACCTGGGCTTGATCCCCGGGACCCACATGATGGAAGGACAGAACCATCTCCCTCGTATCACCCTCTAACCTCTGTGCTCCCCTCCAGACACAAAAATAAACTCTTTTAAAGTTTGTTTTTTTTTTAATCCAGGTTTGGTGGCTTGCATCTTTAATCACAGCACTTGGGAGGCAGAAGCAGGAGGATCTCTATGAATTCAAGGCCAGCCTGGTCTACATAGAGAGTGCCAGACCAGCCAGAGTTACATAGTGAGACCCTGTCTCAAAAAAAANAAAAAAAAAAAAAAAAAAAAAAAGGCTGAAGCTCCAAGCATTGTGATGCCTGCCTATAATCTACCACTTGGGAGGCAGAGGCAGGTGGATCTGACTGAAGCAAACTGAGGTTCACATTCAACACATTCAAATGCATATATCATGTATAAGTGCAGTGCACATTGGAAACTGTCTTATTCTATAATTTTCTAGAAAAAAAAAACCTCTGGAAAATGAGTTGATTTCAAAGAATATTCATGTGCTAAGATATTTAAAATGTTAACAATCTTTTTAAAAATATTCTATTGTTTTTATTTTACTTTTTATGTATGAATGTGTTGCCTACATGTGCTTGAGCAGACCTGTGTGGTGCAGTGCCCTCAGAGGTCAGAAGAGGGTGTCAGGTCCTCTAGAACTGGAGTTACAGGCAGTTGTTAGCCACCATGTGGGTACTGAAAATCAAACCCAGGTCCTCTGCAAGAGCAGTCAGTGCTCTTAACCCCTGAGCCATCTCTCCAGCCCCTAAAATGTTAACAGTCTTAAGGTGTTAGTAATTCACTCATCCCCCTCACCTTCAGAATGCAAGTAGCTACCTGTCTATATCTTGTGGCAGGTCATTGAGATTATTGTTGCTGATATCCAACCAGTGCAAGTTACACATCCGCAGGACACAAATCGGGATGCTGGAAAACTTGTTCGCTGAGATATCTACAAATGTAACTTGCTTCAAATTACTCAACTAGAAAGGAATAAGAGAATATTCTAATTACCCTTATGTGATGGGTCATCTTGATTATTAACTCGATAAGATTTAAAATCACCAAGAAATGAGTTTTTAGGCACATCTGCGAGATTAAGTTAGCTAAGGTGGGAAGACTCACCCTAAACGCGAGTGGCACTGTTTCCTGTGCTGGGGTCCGAGACCACAGAAAAAGGAAAAACGATAGGGTTGGAGAACTGGCTCAGTAATTAAGAGCACTGGCTGCTCTTACAGAGGACCTGGGTTCGGTTCCCAGCATCCACATGGCAGATAACAACCGTCTATAACTCTAGTTCCACAGATCTGACACCCTCCCCTGGACTCCACAAGCACTGTACAATACTGGTGTGCTTACACACAGGCAGGCAATACACTCATGCACATAAGTAAATAAACTTCGCATCAATGTTCATCTCTCTGCCTCTTGGCTGTGGATATGACAGGAGCAGCTGCCTCACATTTCTGCCGTCACGACTTACCCACCATGATGGACAGCACCTCAGAACTGTGAGCTGAGCGGCCCTCAAGTTGCTTTTGTTAGGTTTTTTTTTTTTTTTTATTATATTGAGCAGGAACTAACATACCTGCTAAGCATGGGAATTAAGTTCAACTAATCATTTTTAGAATAATGCTTCTCCCTCAAAGGCATCATTCTCGAATTATGCAAAAAAAAAAAAAAGAAGATCAGTCCAGTATGTTCACTAAGGTTCATGTTGGGGAAATAAACACCATACTCTGGCTGCCCTCAAGGAAGTTTCCGCCTTCATAAGTAAGCAATACAGCTTTATGTAGCAAGAACCATGGCAAGTTCTCAACTTTAGCATTTGGTGACATGGAAAAATGAAAGGTTCATTTGCACAACAGTATGATGGGGTAAGCAGTCAGGGGCCAGAAAATATTGCATGGAGAATAGAATGTCTGAACTGGGAGATAGGAGGGTCAGGAAGGAACCCATGCACAGCCACAGGAGATAGAGGGTACTAGACTCGGAGTACAGTGTGTTAACAGATGTTGATGAACCTCTGTTTGTCAAATGCATATTTAGATGGGTCAATTGACAGGGCAATGCTCAGGATCTCTACTGCAGTCATTACCCTGAATACACCTGATCTTGTCTGACCTCCCAAACCAAGCAGGGCTGGGCTCCACTGCTGGGTTATATATCCACAATTCTTGTCTGAAATGAGCAAACTGAAATACATTGGGACTAGGCGATTATATACATTGGTTTCTTTGGAGATAGGATCTCACTATGTAGCCCTGGCTGGCCTGAAACTCACTATGTAGACCTGGCTGGCCCCTCAAACTCACAAAGATCTGCCTGTCTCTGCAGGCATGTGCCAGCCTGGTAGGAGGTATATTTTTATTTCAACCAAAAATACTATGAAATTTGAAATAAATTTTGACAAGTGTTTCCATGTTATTGGATTTTGGTACTTCTAAGAACATAACAGAAGCTATTTGTTCTTTACTTATTTTAAGAGTCCAGCCAGGTGTAGTGGTTGCATAACCTTTAATCCCAGCACTCCAGGAGGCAGACATGGTGGATCTCTGTGAGGTTCAAAGCCAGCCTGGTCTTACAGAGTGAATTCCAGGAAAAAAAAAAAAAAAAAAAAAAGCCTGTCTCAAAAAAAAAAAAAGACTCCCATGATTGAAATAAAATTAGAGCCATCTAAACAGGGCATAGTGGTACACACCTGTAATCCCAGCACTCGGGAGGCAGAGGCAGGTAGATCTCTGTGAGTTCAAGGCCAGCGTAGTCTACATAGTAAGTTCTAGGACAGCTGGGGCTACAGGGAGACCCCATCTCAAAAAGACCCCCCCCAAAAAAAATCTGAGCTCTCTCTCACAACACCTTTTTTTGTCTTGTTTTGTTTTGTTACCAAAATGGCTCAGTGAATAAGGATACTTGGTGCCAAGACTGATGATCTGAGTTCAAACCCCAGGACCCACAATAGGCAGAAAAGTGACTCCTGAAAACTGTCTTCTGACTTACACAGGCAGCCTTACACAGGCACACACACATACAACAGGGACATACATACACACACACACCACACACACACACAACACAATACACATACTACCACACACAAACGTGATGGGGTGGGTGTAACTAAATGATCAAAATAATTATTGTATGGAGATCTCCCGAGAGCCGCTCAGGTAGGCGCAGTAGGTGGACAGCAGCTTGAGTGCTTCAGCAAGGCTGAATCTTGTTTGACTTAATTTCATCTAGTTAATCCATTAAACCAGTTGTCTTTGGCTTGGTTGGCTTGTATGGCTGTGGGGGAGGAGTTAGTCGTCCTGCTATCTGGTATTAAAGGTGGGGTTTTGTGAGTCTATCTGAGATCTCCCCAGAGCACCTCAGGCAAGTGCAAGGTGGCCCCTGTGGAGTCGTCGTCCTCTGTCGTCGTCCGTACCCCGTCTGTCCCCCCCAAACTGAGATTAACGAAGGCATGTGAAGGAGGCAAGCAAAAAGAAAGCCTTCAACAGAGTGAAAGGGCATTTGTGATTCACATTTGGAATACAGATAAGAAGAAGCCCATATGCCAAGGATCACGAAGAAGAGACTTCACTGGAAAGGGGCAGGAAAAAGAAAAAAAAATAATCCCGCATCAAGCTCTAACAACCATAATGGAAGATTGATACAGTGGGATCCCATGGGGATGGCCAAGGACACAGATATCAGAAATACAATTGGGAAAATATTTAAAAAACTACAACATTAATAAAGAGCAAATCAAAGAACTAAGAAAAGAGAAATGAAAGAACTCAAGAAGGACCTAGAAGAGAGAGAATGACAAACTCCGGAAGGAACTGGAAACACTGAAAAGATCCCAATGCTGAAAAAAGATAAGGAAAACAACCAACGAGCACCAAAGAGCTTTAACAGGAAGAGACTGAGAAGCTCCAAAAAAGAAGTAGAAATACTAAAGAAAATCAGAAAGAGGAAAATGAAAAGGAATCAAACACTGCATCCAATCAAGAAGAAAAGAAAGTGGAAAAAAAGCTCAGAAAGTAGAATGGAGGAAGCAGGACAAAAAATATCAGACCTGGAAGAATAACAGAGAAGAACTAAAAACCTCAAGGAAAGATTTATGAAAATTTAAAAATACACAAAAGTGAAACAACCAGGAATGTGGGACACTATGAAAAGATACAAACCTCTGAATCACAGGAGTAAAGAGGAAGGAGCAGAATCCCAAGAGAATGGTATTGATCAAGATCTTCAACAGAATAATAGATGAAACCTTCCCCAACCTAAAAAAAGACAAACCAATAACAAATACAAGAAAGCACCATAGAACTCCAAACAGAAAAGATCAGAAAGAAATTCTCCACAACGCCACATCATAGATAAATGCTAGACACAAAAAACAAAAGACAAAATCCTCAAACCACAAAGAGAAAAAACAAGTGGCCTATAAGGGGAAATGCTATCAAGAATTACAACTGAACTTCTCAGTTGGAAAACTATGAAAGCAAGAAGAACCTGGAGAAAGGCATCCCAGTGTTAAAGGACAATAGATGCCACCCAGGTTACTATACCCAGCAAAAATGTCGATTATAATTGAAGGAGAGAGAAAAACCTTCCATGACATAAACAAGTTGAAAGAATACATGTCTGGAAGACCAACCCTTCAGAGAATACTCGAAGCAATTCAAAGAACAGAAGAAAGGAGCAACCATCCCCAGGGACCTATAAAGAGAAATCAATAAAAGCATAACTGCAGAAGTAGAAACCTAAACCCAAACCGCAAATGGAAAACAAAGCAAAAGGAAGAAACACAGACCTATCAGTTATAACCTTAAATATTAATGGACTAAATTCCCCAATCAAAAGGCATGGACTGGGAGATTGGATTAGGAAACAGAATCCATCCATATACTGTCTACAAGAAACACATCTAACTTTCAAGGACAGACACCACCTTAAAGTGAAAGGATGGAAAAAAATATTCTAAGCAAATGGTACCAAAAAGAAAGCAGGTGTTGCTATTTTAATATCAGACAAAATAGACTTCAAAGAAACCAGAAGAGACGAAGAAGGCCATTACATTTTTATCAAAGGAACTATTCACCAAGAAGATTTCTTTTTTTCTTTTTTTTTCTTTTTTTTACCACTCAGACTGTGCTCTCTCCCTCTGACTCTGCTGGTAGCAGAGCAGAACGATCATCAATAGCAAGAGATCTGCTTTACAGCAACTCTCAAGCCAACTTCACGCTCAGGAGAAAAACACTACAACTCCTCCTTGTGATTTCTGGTACTCTACACAGTCAGAGAAACTTCTCTAGTAACAAACTATAGAAATGATCCCTGAAAGTATAGTCCTACCAAGAAGATTTCACAATCATGAATATATATGCCCCAAACTCTGTTGCACCAAACTTTATAAAGACGATTCTCCAGGACCACAAGTCACACACTAACCCCAGTACACTCATAGTAGGGGACTTCAATACCCCGAGTCCTTTGGATAGGTCAACAGGACAAAGAATAAACAGAGAGATATCTGAACTGAACGATATGATACACCAAATGGACCTCATAGACCTCTACCAAATATTCTACCCTAATACCAGAGAATACACTTTCTACTCAGCACCCCAGGGAACATTCTCCAAAATCGACCACATACTGGGACACAGAAGAAACCTCTACAAATACAAAAAGATTGAAATAATTTCATGCATTCTATCAGACCACAGTGCAATAAAGCTCAACGCCAACATTAGGATAAGCCCTACTGCCTACAAGAACACATGGAGACTAAACAATACACTCTTGAATAATGAATGGGTCAAGGAAGAGATAAAGAAAGAAATAAAAGCATTCCTGGAACTGAATGACAATGACAATACAACACAACAAAACCTATGGTATACCTTAAAAGCAGTCCTAAGAGGGAAGTTTATAGCCCTGGGTGCCTACATTAGAAAAACAGAAAGAGCACAAGTGAATGATCTAACACTACAGCTAAAAGCACTTGAGAGGCAACAACAGATGAACCCTAAACGCAACAGACAGGAAGAAATAACAAAAATCAGAGCAGAAATCAATGAAATAGAAACAAAGAAAACAATACAAAAAATCAATGAAGCCAAAAGTTGGTTCTTTGAAAGAATAAACAAGATAGACAGACCTCTAGCCCAGTTAACAAAAAGAAAGAAGGAACAACTCCAAATCAATACAATCTGTGATGAAAAGGGAAATATCACAACGGACAAGGAAAAGATCAAGAAAATTATATGGGAATATTACAAGAACCTATATTCTACCAAGTTTGAAAATCTAGAAGAAATGGATGAATATCTGAAATCCTGGGAATCACCAAAGCTTGACCAAGAGGAGACCAGCAGCTTAAACAGACCCATAACATATGAAGAAATAGAGGATGTAGTAAGAAGCCTCCCAACTAAAAAAAGCCCAGGCCCAGACGGTTTCACAGCAGAATTCTATAAAACATTTCAAAAAGACCTACAACCATTATTTCTGAAACTGTTTAGAAGTATACAATCAGAGGGAATTCTCCCAAATTCCTTCTATGAAGCCAACATCACTCTATTACCAAAACCAGGCAAAGATCCAACTAAAAAGGAGAATTATAGACCCATCTCCCTCATGAACACAGATGCCAAAATTCTAAACAGAATACTGGCAAATCGCATACAGACCCACATCAAGAAGATCATCCATCATGACCAAGTTGGATTCATACCAGAGATGCAGGGATGGTTCAACATACGAAAATCAATAAACATCATCAAACACATAAACGGAATCAAAGACAAAAACCACACCATCATCTCAATTGATGCTGAAAAAGCCTTTGACAAAATCCAGCATCCCTTCATGCTTAAAGTCCTAGAAGGAATTGGATTGGAGGGATCATTCCTCAATGTAATCAAAGCCATATACAGGAAACCCACAGCCAATATCATCCTAAATGGGGAAATGACAGAAACATTCCCTTTAAAGGTAGGAACTCGGCAAGGCTGCCCCCTATCACCACTCCTCTTCAATATAGTGCTTGAAACACTTGCTAGAGCAATAAGGCAAGAAAAGGATATTAAAGGAGTACTAATTGGAAAAGAGGAAGTCAAACTATCCCTATTTGCTGATGATATGATTGTTTACTTAAGGGATGCAAAAAACTCCACCAGAAAACTCCTAGAAACGATTAACAGCTTCAGCAAAGTGGCAGGATACAAAATTAACCTTAGAAAATCAATGGCCTTTCTTTACACCAAGAACAAGCAACTGGAGAAAGAATTCAAAGAGACCTTCCCACTCACAATAGCCTCAAAAACAATAAGATACCTAGGAACAAACCTAACCAAAGACACCAAAGACCTCTACAACAAAAATTTTAAACCCTTAAAGAAAGAAATTGAAGAAGACCTCAGAAGATGGAAAAACCTCCCATGCTCATGGATTGGGAAAATTAACATTGTAAAAATGTCCATTTTACCAAAACTCTTGTATAGATTTAATGCAATCCCAATCAAAATCCCCAAGAGTTTCTTCACAGGCTTGGAAACAAAAGTTCTTAAATTCATTTGGAGAAACAAAAGACCCCGAATAGCCAAATCAATCCTGAGTGAAAAGAGCTACACAGGAGGGATCTCTATACCAGATTTTAAACTATACTACAGGGCTATAGTCATAAAAACAGCCTGGTACTGGCACAAAAACAGACCTGTTGACCAATGGAACAAAACCGAAGATCCAAATCTGAGCACATACAATTTCAGCCATCTCATATTTGACAAGGGGGCCAAGAAACCACAATGGAGAAAAGACAGCATCTTCAGCAAGTGGTGTTGGCAAAACTGGATCACCACTTGTAGAAGAATGAAATTAAACCCCTACCTCTCACCCTGTACAAAAGTCAACTCCAGATGGATTAAAGACCTCAACGTGAAACCCCAAACTCTGAAGGTGATAGAAGAAAAAGTTGGCAGCAGACTACAAGACATAGGCGTAGGAAAAGACTTCCTAAATCAGACAGCAGCTGCACAAGAATTAAGGTCGACAATTGACAAATGGGACCTCATCAAACTCAAAAGCTTCTGTACATCAAAAGAAACAATCAAGGAAGTGAAGAGAAATCCCACAGAGTGGGAGGAAACCTTCACTGCAGATACATCTGACAAAGCATTGATTTCCAGAATATATAAACTACTCAAAAAACAAAGAAAAAAGAAAACAAATGACCCGCTCAATAGATGGAGCAAAGAACTGAACAGAGACTTCACAAGCGAGGAATTAGAGATGTCTGAGAAACACCTCAAGAACTGCTCAACATCACTAATCATTAAGGAAATGCAAATGAAAACCACTTTAAGATATCATCTTACTCCAATAAGACTGGCTAGGATCAAGAAAACAAATGATACCAAGTGCTGGAGAGGTTGTGGGGAAAGGGGAACACTCATCCACTGCTGGTGGGAATGTAAACTCGTACAGCCACTATGGAAAGCAGTGTGGAGAACCCTTGGAAGACTTGGAATGAACTTGCCACCCGACCCAGCCATACCACTCCTGGGCATGTACCCTCAAGACTCACCCCACCACAGAGATACATGCACGGCCATGTTTATTTCAGTTCTCTTCACAATAGCAAGGAGCTGGAGCCAACCCAAATGCCCCTCAACTGATGAGTGGATAGAGAAAATGTGGTACACCTACACAATGGAGTTCTATGCAGCAGTAAAGAAAGACAACATCATGAGCTTTACAGGAAAATGGCTGGAGCTAAAGGACATCATGCTGAGTGAAGTAACATAGTCCCAGAAAAACAAACGACGAATGGTATCCCTCATCGTGGATGCTAGTACCAATTACCTAGTTGTAAGTATTTCTTGTGTATGGCCCCCTGAGCTTTTGTCCAAAGCAGTTGGGAGTGATGCATATTGGAAACAACACCACCAACAACAACAACAGAAAGGACTGAATCGAAGAACTGACTGAAAAAAAAAATATATATATATATAGTATGAAGGTCACAAAAATTAAAAAATCACAGGTGAATCGCCATTCATCTCTGTCACATCACTGCTTTCACATTCATTTTTCAGGATTCCAGCAAGAGCAAAATTAAAAAATTCAGTAGATAAATCTGACCCACTTGTCTCACTAAAGCACAGTAACATAGCAAATGCATTTGTAGGCTGTAAAATAAGGTATTAAAATAAAATAACAGTTTTATGTGCCTGTGTGTGTGCACATGCATGCTGAAGCCAGAAGAGGGCATTGGATCCCCCAGAGCTGGAGTTACAGGTGATTGTGAGCCACCCAGACTGGGTGCTGGGACTCAAACTCCAGTCCTCCACAAGAACAGCAAGCTTTTAACTGCTGGCCCATCTCTCCGGCCCCAAGTTTCATGAGAACTAGAATAAGGTAGATCACAGCGGCATTAAACTAGAAAGGAAAGAAATTCATTAAATGTAAAGAGGAACTCCTCAATAGTTATTTTCATCAACACAAACCAAACCATTCATAAAATACGCTAGAAAGTATATTTGATTTAAAATCCCAGCTCAAAATCTGCTGCAACTCCCTCTCCAAGGGATCTGACTCCCTTTTCTGGCCTTGCATCTGGGTTTGTTTCCCAGCAACCACCTGACTGCTAACAGCTATCCTTAACTCCAGTTCCAAGGAATCTGGTGCCCTCTTCTGGCCTCCACAGGCATTGTATGCACAGGTAAGCTAACATGCAGGCAAAACACTCGTACACATAAAATATGTTTTTAATAAAAAAAATAATAATAATAATAAGGGGCTGGAGAGATGGCTCAGCGATTAAGAGGACTGGCTGCTTTTGCAGAGGACCCAGGTTCGAGTCTCAGCACCCACATGGCAGCTAACAACTGTCCGTAACTCCAGTTGCAGAGCAATCTGATGCTCTCTTCTGATCTCCAAGGTGGGCGCTGCACAATGTAAGTAAACTTAACATGTATGCAGCAAACACACATATATAAATAAAATTAAAAAATAAAAATAAAGTAACAACATCTTAGAAAAAAGGTAGACATTATAAAAAAGATAGAAAAATATAGAAAAAAAGCATATGAACATTATAAAGAAAGAAACAAATTGGGCTGTAGAGATAGCCTAGAGGTTAAGAGCACCGACTGCTCTTGCAGAGGACCCAGGTTTGATCCCCAGCACCCACATGGCGGCTGAGAACTGTCTCTAACTCCAATTCCAGGAGAACTCCAGTTCCAGGGGAATCCAACACCCTCTTCTGACCTCCGCAGCATTGCACGACACAGGTGCACAAACCTACATGCAGACAGTACATATACATGAAAAATTAATTAATTAATTAAATTTTTTTAAAAAAAGAAACAAATTCTAGAGTTAAAGAATAAAATAACTGAACATAAATATCCATCAGTCTCAGAAGACTGAGGCCAGAAGGTGAGTTTGAGGCCAGCCTGGGATATAAACTTTAATCCTAGCACTTGGGAGGCAGAGGCAGGCGAATCTCTGTGAGTTCAAGGCCAGTCTGGTCTACAGAGTGAGTTCCAGGACAGCCAGAGCTACAGGGAGACCCTGTCTAAAAAGACCAAAAAGACTAAGAAAATGAAATAAAGTAAAATAAAAATAAACATTTCAAAGAGTTCAACATCAGATGTAAAAGAGGAACTCCATAATGTTTTCTGGACACATCAGTCACCTTGAACTTCCTGATCCTCCTGTCGCACCTCTCAAGTGTTGAGATTACAAGCTTGTGCCACCATATCCAGTTTTTATGAAGTGCTGAGGATCAAATCCACCCTGGGCTTTGTGCATCCTGGGCTTTGTGCATCCTGGGCTTTGTGCGTCCTGGGCAAGGACCCTATCAACAGAGCTACATCCCTAGCCTTGAAATACTATTTAGGGAAAACCAAGCAAAAGATCTCATTTTAATATGAGATATGCTTATTTAATGCCTATTTAATGAATGATGCCTGTTATTAAGAATGCAGATCCTGCTGGGCGTGGTGGTGCATGCCTTTAATCTTAGCACTTGGGAGGCAGAGGCAGGTGGGTCTCTGTGAGTTCAGGGCCAGCCTGGTCTACAGAGTGAGTTCCAGGCCAGCTGGGGCTATAGGGAGACCCTGTCTCAAAAAGACCAAAAAAAAAAAATTGGGCTGGAGAGATGGCCTAGTGGTTAAGAGCACTGACTGCTCTTGCAGAGGACCCAGGTTCAATCCCCAGCACCCACATGGCAGCTGAGAACCGTCTTTAACTCCAGTTCCAGGGGAATCCGACACCCTCTTCTGACCTCCGCGGCTTTGCAGGACACGGGTGCACAAACCTACATGCAGACAGTACATTCATATACATAAAAAAATAAATAAAATTGTTTTTTAAAGTTAAAAAAAAGACACACACGAAAAGAAGATCCTAACTTATTTATGCACTATGATAAAGCCATAAATAAAGAAGGTCAATTTTTTTTTAATTTTATTTATTTCTTTATGTGTATGAATGTACTGTCTGCATGCAAGTTTGTGCACCCGTGTCGTGCAATGCCGCGGAGGTCAGAAGAGGGTGTCGGATTCCCCTGGAACTGGAGTTCTCCTGGAATTGGAGTTTCAGACGGCTCTCGGCCACCATGTGGGTGCTGGGGATCGAACCCGGGTCCTCTGTAAGAGCGGTCGGCGCTCTTAACCGCTAGGCCATCTCTCCAGCCCAGAAGGTCAATTTTTGATGACCAAAGAGGTCCTGCATATCAGACCTAAGGGATGCACTAATTTGTAAAATATCCATTACTTTCTGGGCCGGATGCAATAGCACACACCTGTAATCCCAGCACTGAGGAGGCAGAGCAGGCAGATCTCTGTGAGTTCAAGACTAGCCTATGCTACATAGCAAGTTTCAGCCTGGGAGAAGGGGGTATTTACAGGGAGACCTTGTCTCAAAAACACCAAAAATAAAAATAAATAAAAATAAATAAATAAATAAATCCATTACTTTCTATATCATGAAGAAAATTATTTTAAATAATCTTCTGATAATGTGGAACAAATAAAAGTGATAATTTTTTGTCACCAAATAAAACTCAGGGAACGCTGGGCGTGGTGGCACATGCCTTTAATCCCAGCACTCAGGAGGCAGAGGCAGGCAGATCTCTGTGAGTTCAGGCCAGCCTGGTCTACAGAGTGAGTTCCAGGCCAACTGGGGCTACAGGGAGACCCTGTCTCAAAAAGACCAAAACAAAACAAAACTCAGGGAACATCTTGTGCCAGATTGAGAAAAGACTCCTCCTGCTGGAAACACATGGCTGGAGCCGGAAAGTTCTCCTAAGCACTGGCTTATGTTCCACAGGAAGGCTCTTCTTCCCTTCACACTGCTGGATGGGAGACAGGCTGCTTCCATTGGTTACACCCATCCCACCCTCAATGTGCTTGACTATGGTTCTGGTCAGGTGCAGCCAGAGGCCGCTAGCCCCTGCTCAGATCTGTTTATTCTCCAAATTCTGCCGGTCTATTTCAGATTGGAGGTGAGTCAGGCCATCCTTATCTGTCTGGATCCCATCACCACCCGATGCACTCCTTAAACAAATCCTTCAGAGAATATTCTATATCTGAGTCCTGCTCATTACTTCTCCCTTCATAGCCTAGTCTAAGCAAGAGCTGTGGTACTTGGCCAGTAACCTCACAGGCTGGTCTGTCTATCTATCTATCTATCTATCTATCTATCTATCTATCTATCTATCTATCTGTTCTTCTACTTTCCCAGTCTTTACTGAGGTAATTTACATGCCATCAAACCCACCCATCATAAACACATAGTCTATCATTATTCAGTTTTGGGTACTTCTATCACCTATGCCAAAATTTTCTTTCTCTACTGCTGATACTCTCTTCTCACTCTGATCACTAGTCAACCAGGACTCTTGTTAGTCTCCCTAACGTTATCCTTCTGGAAATTTCCTGTAAAAGAAATCAGACAACACCGTTTTAACTCTGGCTTCTTTCACCTAGGATATTTTTGAAATTCTTCATTTACGTCATAATGTATATGGAATTAGGCAACAGTTTTAATTTTCCCAGGACTTTTTCTTCAAGTGATTGTCCTTTGTCTACTGAAGTAGCTTGATAACTTTATTGAAAAATCAGTTTAGCATAAACATAACATAGTGATTTATCTCTGAATTTCTATTTTGGTCCATTGTTCTGTCTATCTATCTCTATCCTGACTTGATTACTGTGATTTTATAATAAGCTTTGAAATTGTATGGTATAAGTTCTCTAGCATTGTTCTTTTTCAAAATTGTTTGGCAAATCTTTATAGTTCTGTATAAATCCTAAGATCAACCTAACAATTAAAAAAAAAAAAAGATGGCTAGGCATGGTAATGTATATCTTTAGTCCCAACACTCAAGAGGCAGAGGCAGATTGAGGCCAGCCTTGTCTACATAATGAGTTCCAGGCCAGAGAGAGACAGAGAGAGAGGGAGAGAGAGAGAGAAAGAGAGAAAGAGAGAGAGAGAGAGAGAGAGAGAGAGAGAGAGAGAGAGAGAGAGAGAGAGAGAGAGAAGAAAAGGAAAGAAAATGACGGGGTTTTAGTGAGAGTTTCCCATAATCTATTCCATTACACATCATAAATTAAACGAAGTAAATCCCAGGGCGGAACTGTGTATTTCTTACTTCGAAGGGGAGCTCCATCAGCTCCAGATTGCCAGAGCAGTCCAGTCTCTCTAGCTTCTCACAGTCCCCCAATTCTGGGGGAATACTCTTCAGATGGTTGAAACTCACATTGAGTTCTTTCAGGTTCTTCAAACGACCTGGCAACAGAAAACAGTGATCTCCACTGAGTAGGTCTTTCAAGGTCTTTTAAGAACAGGAACAAGGGGACTGGAGAGATGGCTCAGCAGTTAAGAGTGCTGACTGCGCTTGCAGATGACCCGGGTTCGATACCCAGAACCCACATGGCAACTAAGAACCGTCTTTTACTCCAGTTCCAGGGAAATCCGATGCCCTCTTCTGACCTCCTCAGCATTGCACGACCCGGGTGCACCAACTGACATGCAGACAGTACACTCATACACATAAAAAATAAGAAAATAAAATTTAAAAAATAAAATAAATTTAAAAAAAGAACAGGAACAAATCTAAGGGTAAAACATGTACATGACAGGGAAGCCTGGAGGGGGTGTGAGTGCTTGTATTTCTAGCACTTGGACTAGCATGGTCTAGCACTAGAAGCAGAAGAGTCAAGGCTCTAGGCTAGTCTGAGCTACATAAAGAGACCCTGTCTCAAAAAACAATTCAAGGAGAGAAATGGGGGAGGGGGGAGTAAAGGGGAGGGGTAGGCACAAAACGCAAGTTTGTCTTTGTATTTGAAGCACTCTATTAAATGACTGCTCATCTCAAGCATTTTGGCCCTTGGTCGTAGCATTTCTCTGTTGTTTACAGGTTTTGTTGGTTTGTTTTGCTTCTTATGTTATGCTTAATCCCCGTGAAGCTATGGCTGAGGTGTGGGCAGGGGTTTGTCTTCTGAATAGTTGATGCACTCACATTGTGCAAACCCCTTTGAAGCTGCATGATGGGCTATGTGGAGAGCACTGAGCCACTGAGAAGATGGCAGAGGCCAGCTGCTGCCCACTGGTGAGCTCTGGGGTATGAGCTAGATGCAGAAATATGCACAAAGTTCCATGTGTGTGACAAATGATCGAAGCAGATTGCATGTAATGTACCGCTCATCTTCGGCTTCATATCTGCATTCATTTGACTGCCGTATCATGCTTCCTAGAGAATATGGTATAAGTCGCTTTCTCAGAAAGTGTCAATGTATTCAGAACAGGAAATCATTAGACTTGAACACTCTGAGTATTTTTAAGTTAATTTTAAGTTAGAAAACCAAGATGACCATTTACTTTTGCAAAATAGGCATTCAATCTACAAATTTCTTACCATTTTATAGATGAGACCATAAAGGATACAGAGGGGGAATACTGGAAGCAGGGCTATGGAGGAAGAATGAGACAGGGTCTGGCTATGTAGCCCAGGCTGGCCTCAAGCTCTCAGCAATCCTCATGGCTCAGTCTCTGAGTACTGAAGTTCCAGGGCTGTGCCACCATCGCCCAGTTCTGCAAGGCCATTTCTAAGTTTCGTTGATTCTTACAGTGTGTTAGAAGAAGAGGAATCAATAAAATGAGGATTGACTCTTTCTGCAGAGACCTTGGAAGCACATAGCCCAGTGATTTCCACAGCATTAGCTTCTACAGGTTTGTGTATTGCAGTCTTAATCTTTTAAATTTTTTCATTTATTATTTTTTATGTGTAGGAGTGTACTGTCTGCATGTAGGTTGGTGCACCTGTGTCATGCAATGTGGTAGAGGTCAGAAAAGAGCATCGGATTCCCCTGGAACTGGGATCAAAGATGGTTCTTAGCCAGCATGTGGGTACTGGGAATCGAACCCGGGTCCTCTGCAAGATCAATTGACACTCTTAACCACTGAGCCATCTCTCCAGCCCCCAGAGTCTTAATCTTTAGCAGAAAAGTAAAGCTGAGTGTGGTGGTACACACCTTTAATCACAGCAGTTGGGAGGCAGAGGCAAGTAGATCAATGTGTGTTCAAGGCCAGCCTGGTCTACATAGTGAGTTCAAGAACAGCTGAGACAGGGAGCCCCTGTCTCATAAAAGATAAACACACACACACACACACACACACACACACACACTAAAAAAAAAAGTAGATGATGTGACTCTTCATGTGATCTAGCATTCACACAGAGTAAATGACCTCTGAAAGAGTTGTGTGCCTCATTGATGGAGGCATTTGTACCAACAAATTAGGACACATTTGTACCAATTACACACCCACCTGACCCTCATGAAGGAATACAAAGAAAAGATGAAGTAACTGAAGAGAGTCAGGCATGGTAGCCCAGACCTGTGATCCCAGCATGCAGGAGTCTGAGGTGGGAAGATAACATGTTTAAGAGACCACCCTGAGATGCACGGTGAGAGACTGTCTCAAAAAAAAGTAATTGAGGGGGCTGGAGAGATGGCTCAGCGGTTAAGAGCACCCGACTGCTCTTGCAGAGGATCTGGGTTTGATTCCCAGCACCCACATGGCAGCTAAGAACCGTCTTTAACTCCAGTTCCAAGGGAATCCGACTCCCTCTTCTGACCTCTGCGACATTGCACGACACGCATGCACCAACCTACATGCAGACAGTACACTCATACACATAAAAAATAATAAATAAAAAAGTAATTGAAGATGAAGTCTTATGTAGGCAACTCATTTTTATTTTATGTATATATGTGTTTGGCCTGCATATAACTGTACCTGTGTCATGCAATTCCTGAAAAGGCCAGAAGGGGGCATCAGATCCCCTGAACTGGAGTTATGGATGGTTAGCTGTCATGTGGGTGCTAGGAACCAAATCCAGGGTCCTCTGCAAGAGCAGCCAGTGCCCTTAACTTCTGAGCATCTCTCCTACAAGCTACTTCTTAAAAATTAACAAATATGGGGCTGGAGAGATGGCCTAGCGGTTAAGAGCGCTGACCAGTCTTACAGAGGACCCGGGTTCGATCCCCAGCACCCACATGGTGGCCAAGAACCGTCTGAAACTCCAATTCCAGGAGAACTCCAGTTCCAGGAGAATCCAAGACCCTCTTCTGACCTCCGCGGCATTGCACGACACGGGTGCACACACCTGCAAGCAGACAGTACATTCATACACATACAGAAATAAATAAATAATTAACAAATAATAGTGCATTGATTTAGTAATTCTATATCAATCATAACATTTATTATTCATGTTTTTGTATTTGTGGGGGTTTTATTTTTATTTAATTTAATTTGGAGGTTTTTTTATTTTATTTTATGTGTATGAGAACATTGCCTACATGTATATAAGTGTACCCATGTCATGCGATGACAGTGGACAGCAAGAGAGGGTATTGCAGTCCCTGGAACTGGAGTTATAGATGGTTGTTAGCTGCCGTGTTGGATGCTGGGAACTGAACCCAGGTCTTCTATAAGAGCAGCCAGTGCTCTTAACTGCTGAGCCATCTCTCCAGTCTCCTGAGTTTGTGTTTTGAGACAGATGTGTTCCACCACACTCACCTGCATGTTTATGTTTCTAAAAGTAAAGGAAAATAAAGAAAAGGTTCTTAAGGTATTGCCTACTCATGAGACTTCTGAATTCTAAGCAACTGTCAAGTGTCAGTGCTGTGTCATGAAGGCAAGACCACGGCATTTCCATGTCCCGAGGGGGACACTGTGAGCAAACAGCTCTGGGAACCCTGGAAATGTCCTGGTGCAGTTGAAAGAGGAAGTGGGGTATCTGCGTAATGTGACCGCTTACCACAAAGACTCCCGCCGAGGAACTTACCAATTTCAGCCGGGAGACACGAGATTTGGTTTTTTTCCAAATCCAGAATTCTCATGGCTTGAAACAGCTCAACATACGTAGGAATGATCTGAATCAGGGTGCTGTGGATGTGCCATTCCTTGAGATGTGTCTGCTCCCTCAGTGAGCTGGGGAGCTCCTGAAACAGCCAGCGGCATCAGTCAGAGCCAGCTCCTCTGTGTGCATGCAGCCACAACAGGTCAAGGATTTATTCAAAATATAAAAAGCAAGTGGATAGAGAAAATGTGGTACATCTACACGATGGAGTTCTATGCAGCGGTAAAGAAAGATGACATCATGAGCTTTGCAGGAAAATAGCTGGAGCTAGAAAATATCACGCTGAGTGAAGTAACACAGTCCCAGAAAAACAAACGATGAATGGTATCCCTCAACTGTGGATGCTAGCACCAGTTACCTAATTGTATGGCAAACTGAGTAATGTCAATGTGATCTGAAAACAACTGTGCTCTTATATTGTGAATCCCTTAAAATATAATAAATAAATAAAAAAGAAAAATATATAAAAAGCAATACAGTGTGCATATGAGAGCATTAAACTCAACTCCAGCATGCCAGCCATTTCTACAGAAGCTAGTCACTAATTTCACAATAGCAGATAAGCCCTATTTCAGGTTCATGACATTAAAATCCTAGCCAGGCCTGGTGGTACAAGCTTGTGATTACAACCACTTGGAAGGCTGAAGCAGGGTATCACAACTTCTAGGTCTGCCGGGATTTTCTAGTTTGCTTCACTATTGCCATGATTAAAAAAAAAAAACTGATTAAAACCAACTTAGGGAGGAACTCAGCTTCCAACTCCTAGATTATAATCTATCACTGAGGGAAGTCAGCCAAGAACCCAGGGCAGGAACCTAGAGCAGGAACTGAAGCACGCACCTCGGAGGAGCACTCCTACTGGTCTGCTCCCCAACTTACTCAGCTACTTTGCTTATAGAGCCCAGGCCCACCTGCCCGGGGATGGCACCGCCCACAGTGGGCTGGGCCCTCCTATGTCAACCAGCAGTCAAAACCATGCCCCAGCAGGGTATGGTGGCACATGCCTTTAATTTCAGCACTCAGGATGCAGAGGCAGGCTGATCTCTGTAAGACTGAGGCCACCCTGATCTACACAGCATGTTCTAGGCCGGCTGGGGGTACAGGAAGACCCCTGTCTCTCACCCCTCCCCACAACCACAGGCCCACAGGAATGGAGACCATTCCTCAATGGAGGCTCCTTCTTCCCAGGTATATCAAATTAATGACTGAAGCTAGCCAGGACACTGGACTACCCAGTGAGTTCAAGGCCATCTTGGATAACTTTGTGAGTCCCTGTCTCAAAACATAAATAAACCAGGGCTGGAGAGATGTCTCAGGGGTTAAGAGCACTGGCTGTTCTTACAGAGGATCCAGGTTCTATTCCCAGCACCCACATGGTGGCTAACAGTCATCTTTAACTAGTTCCAGGGATCCAATACCCTCTTCTGACCTCCGCGGCATTGCACGACACGGGTGCACAAACCTACATGCAGACAGTACAGACATACACATAAAAAAATAAATAAAATAAAAAAAAGACAACAGCCCCGTACAAGAATCATTTGGATGCTGTGGATATTGCAGAAGAGCAAAGACCAGGGAAAGGGGAGACAGTAGCGCCCAAACAGGTGCTCCAGCATGATGCCTGGCCGCCTGAGTCCTTTTGGCTCACACTAGCAGGGACCTCTCCCTAGGGGCCCAGGGCCTCAGATCATGGAGAGTCAGGAACACTGGGACTGAGATGAAGGCAGGGCCTTAAGGACAAGACCAAGATCAAAGTCCAAGGACCAGAACTCTGACCTCCACCATGCCATATAGCAACTGCCTAAGCCAGTCGGAGCCTGGGGCTCCTGTAACTGGAGGGGGTTAAAGAGAGCTTCTGGATGGAGGTACCTCAGACACTGGTGGGGCAGAGGCCATGGCCTCGGATGATAAACGCTCACGGCTGAGGGTGTCAGCTTCCTGTGACACTGCGATGGTCAACTTAAAGGAAGAAGGCTTACTCTGACTCACGAGTGCAGAGATTTTGGTCTACAGTACTTGACCCTGTTGCTTGGGGCCTGTAGTGAGGCCCATCATGATGGGGGGGGTGTCAAGTCGCAAATTTGCTTCCCTTGTGGCAGCCGGAAGCAAAGGGGGAGAAGGACCCACAAACTGCCTGGGGCGACACCAGGGTCCAGAACTCCCTCACTGCCCGAGACAGAAAAATCCATTAGCAGGGCATTTTGTTCCTTATTCAAGGTAAGGTAGAACCCCAAATCTCTCTGAGGAAGAAAATGAACTGAAGTTCACACTAAGGAAGCCAAAGCCCCAAAGTCTTCCTGGAGACGGTCCTAGTCAGACTACAGTACTTGGCTTGGGGAACAGAGGCTGCATGAAGCCCACTTGCTACAGACCGCCTGATGAAGACAATCACAGAGGCCACAGCGGGGCAGTCCCTAAGGCTATCTTCTACCCTGTTTGCCATACTAAGTGCTCATTAAATGCTCTAGTCTGCTAGCCAAGAGAGCTGGTGCAGCTTCTCCAGTAGGACTGGAGACTCACATAATCAGTGTGTGAGCAGCACCATTTCCACTAACAGCACATGAGAACTATTTACTGATTTTATTTATTTATTTATTATTTATTTATTTATTTATTTTGGTCTTTTGAGACAGGCTATCCCTGTAGCCTCAGCTGTCCTGGAACTCAATCTGAAGACCAGGCTGGCCTTGAACTCATGGAGATCTGCCTGCCTCTGCCTCCCAAGTGATCTTTAATCAAAAGACCAGACATGGGACTAGGCTCAGTGAGTAAGGGTGCTTGTTACAAAACATGAAAGCAAGAAGACCTGAGTTCAAATCCTCACACGTGCCTGTCACTGCAGCATTAAGCGGTAGAGACCAGAAGACCCCGGGAGCCCACTGGCCAGCCAGCCTAGTTGAAATGGCGAGCTTCAGGTTCAGTAAGAGATATTGTATCAAAATATAAAGTAGGAATGGCTCACTGGGCTCACTGGGCTCACTGAGCTGCTTGCTACCAAACCTGATGACCAGAGTTCGATCTGTGGGACCCACAGGGTGGAAGGAAGAGAAACAACTCCCAGAAGTCGTCTTCTGACCTCTGCACATATGCTGTAGTGCGCACACGCGCACACACACACACACACACACACACACACACACACGCACACACACACAATAATAATACACAAATTCTGAGCCAGCAAAATGGAGCTTGCCCCCGAGCCTGATAACCTGAATTTGGTCCCTGGAACTCATGTGGCAGAAAGGGAGACCCCACCCGACAAGTTGTCCTCAGATCTCCATGCAGCGCCCCCAACACACAAATAAATACATGATTAATTAATGTAATTTTAAAAATAAAATAAAATTTTAAACTGACAACCTGAGCTTCCAAAGAACCTGTCCCAAACAACACCTCAAGGACAAGAGCAGGGGTTCAAAGCAGGGGGTGGGGTCTTTCTGGAAAGCGCTCTGCAGAGCAGAGCATTCATGCAGCCGAGGTCAAGGCCCCAAGCTCAGAATAACAACCGACCTCAGCTGCAGCACAACCCTGAGCATTCACATGCTGCAGACAGATGGACAATGCACTCACCGTCCAGTGCTCCCCGGAAAGTTCAAACACGAATGGATTGCTCTGTTTGTCTCTGTCCTTGGTAAGCGCACTCTGCCTTGTGAGTGCGTTCTTTTCGATCTTTTCCAGAAGCCTCGTGCCCGTGTCCACGAAGCCATTCTTGCAGTACTGGGCCTGGGGGATACCTTTCCTCCTGCACTCGGCCACGAAGTCCCACTCCTCCTTTATCCTAAGACCGGGAGCAGAGGTTCGGTCACTTTCCCAGGTCCCTTCTCCAGGCTACCACCTGCCTAGAGAAGCACACAAGCTACCCAGGCTCAATGGGTAAAGAAGGGGCTCGCCACCAAGCCTGGTGACCTGAATTTGATCCCCAGAACCCACAGGATAGGAGAGGACTGACTCCTTGCCAAATTGTCCTCTGACTTCCACACATGTATCTGCAATGAGTAAATAAATAAACAAACAAATAAATAAATAAATAAATAAATAAATAAATGTAAAGAAAAATATTGATAAATAAATGTTAGGTATGTAGCTAATAGATGATAGATGATAAATAGGTAGGTAAATAGTTTGATAGACAGAGAGATGAGACATAGATTATGCATTTATACCTTCTCCCTTTTGTTGCTAACTTAAAGCATACAAATACACCACCATTTGCCAACTGGATATGGGGTCAGGGACCTCCTTCGAGAGGTCCAATCAGAACCCCACTTGGTTTTACCATGTCCAGAACCCACCACTCATTCAAGAGTTCTGGTTTGGGTTTCTTCACAGAGAATTAACATCATAGATGTGTGCAAAGCCTCCTGTGTGGACAGCCTTCTGTGTGGACAGCCTTCTGTGTGGTCGGCCTCCTGTGTGGACAGCCTGCTGTGTGTGTGGACGGCCTCCTGTGTGTGTGGACGGCCTGCTGTGTGGACGGCCTCCTGTGTGGATGGCCTCCTGTGTGTGTGTGGACGGCCTCCTGTGTGGACGGCCTGCTGTATGTATGGACGGCCTCCTGTGTGGACGGCCTGCTGTGTGGATGGCCTGCTATGTGGACAGCCTGCTGTGTGGAGGGCCTGCTGTGTGGACGGCCTCCTGTGTGGACGGCCTCCTGTGTGGACGGCATCCTGTGTGGACAGCCTCCTGTGTGGACGGCCTGCTGTGCGGACGGCCTGCTGTGCGGAAGGCCTCCTGTGCGGACGGCCTCCTGTTGGACGGCCTGCTGTGCGAACAGCCTCCTGTGTGGACGACCTCCTGTGCGGACGGCCTGCTGTGCGGACGGCCTCCTATGCGGACGGCCTCCTGTTGGATGGCCTGCTGTGCGAACAGCCTCCTGTGCGGACGGCCTCCTGTGCGGACGGCCTGCTGTGCGGACGGCCTGCTGTGCGGACGGCCTCCTGTGCGGACGGCCTCCTGTTGGACGGCCTGCTGTGCGAACAGCCTCCTGTGCGGACGGCCTGCTGTGCGGACGGCCTCCTGTGCGGACGGCCTGCTGTGCGGACGGCCTCCTGTGCGGACGGCCTGCTGTGTGGACGGCCTCCTGTGTGGACGGCCTCCTTGGACTGGTGACCTTCCAGGGTATTGAATGGTGCTAATGTGATTGTATGGTTCACATTTACCATGCGCATTCTTCTTCTGACGCATTACCTCAACTCAGTTTTTTAATTAGTTTAATTTATATGTATATGTGCCTATGTGTATATATGCCACATTTGTGCAGGCCAGAAGAGGACGTCATATTGCATGGAGTTACGAGCAGTTGTGAACTGCCAGACCCAGGTACTGGGAACAATACTTGAGTCCTTTGAAAGAACAGCCAACCTTCTCAAACACAGAGCCAAGCTCTCCAGCCCCCTCCACTGGTTTTTATACAGAACTCCTTTACTCATAGTTTGTGAATTTCTATCATTTTTGTTGAATTGCATCATTCCATCCAAGTAGATGAACCAAAGTGAATCTTACCCAGAATTCAGCTCAGCAGGCAAAGCTGAAATGCATAACAGAAAGTGGCAGAGTGGGTGTGGGGAGCATCAGATGGTCTGGGGAGTGAGTTGGGTGAAGGCCACGTAAATGGCCTCTACAGCAGTTATTGCAGAGGAATATACTGCGTCATCTCAGTCCTCCCTGTACCTAGCCTGGGGTCTGGGTCGTATGTGGTTCCTTAGACCACTACTGCTTAGATCGTTACTGCTGAAGCAATGAAGCATTCAAACCAGGCAGCAGCACACAGGTCATGAAGCCTAGAGAGGAAGAGCCCGACAACAGGAAACAGCAGAGAAGAGCAGCCCCCTCCCCGGCACAGGGCCCTGCCTGACTCCCCACCCCAAGGCAGCTGGAGGAAGAGGCAGCAAGCACGTACTTCTCCAGGGCGCTCTTCTCCAGCCTCTCTTCCTCCTTCTTCTGCCATGCTTTGTGCTTCTTGACCCGAGTTTCCCACAAGGCTCTGACGACAGAAATGTCAAACACGACCACTTTGTGTCCCATCTGGGGAGCATAAAATCACCTGTTTTAAAAATAATATGTATGTCAGCTTCATATGCACATGCCTTTAATCATAGTACTCAGGAAGCAGAGGCAGGCAGATCTCTGGGAGTTCAAGGCCAGCCTGGTTTACAGAGCGAGCTCCAAGCTAGCTGGGGCTACAGGGAGACCCTGTCTCAAAAAGACAAAAAAAAAAAAAGATTTTTGTTTGTTTGTTTGTTTTGAGACGGGGTCTCCCTGTAGCCCCAGCTGGCCTAGAACTCGCTGTGTAGACCAGGGTAGCCTCAGATTCATAGAGATCTGCCTGCCTCTGTCTCTCAAGTGCTGGGATTAAAGTTCTGTTCTACCAAGCTGGAGAGATGCCTCAGTGGTTAAGAGTACTGACTGCTCTTGCAGAGGACCCAGGTTCAATTCCCAGTACCCACATGGCAGGTAAAAACCATCTTTAGTGTGAAGGCGCACACCTTTAATCCCAGCACTTGGGAGGCAGAAGCAGGCAGATCTCTGTGATTTCAAGGCCAGCCTGCTCTATAGAGTGAGCTCCAGGCCAGCTGGGACTAAAGGGAGACTCTGCCTCAAAAAAAAAAAAAACCACCAAAAAAAAAGGTCTGCACTACCACACCTGGGCTACTTTTCTTATTTTTAATTATCTGTATATCACATGATAAATTTTCTATTTAATCAAATATTATCCAGTTAAGACCCCTTTCAGATGACAGAAATGTTTCCCAAATTATCTAAGTACTCTTTCTTTTTAAAATATTATTATTATTGTTATTATTGTTATTATTATGTGTGGATGCATGCATGCCACTGTGCTCACGTAGAAGTCAGAAGATGTAGCATGTATGTACCCACATACACAAACAGAATAAATAAATAAAATGCTAAGCATGTACTACACTGCTGTGCATTCTCCTGGCTCCCAATCAGCTTTTTGGGGGGCAGGGAAGGTTGGGGGTTTTGGGGGTAGGTAAGTGTTAATGCCAATAGGAAGTTGTATTCTACTTGAGAGAAAATGTCTGTGTGCGTATGCTAGGCTTTTTTTTTTTTCAAAGCCAATTTTTCTTGAAGCTTTGTGCATTTCATACAAAATTTCCAATCAAGCCTAGACCCGTGCCCCCTTCCTTGCCCCCCCCGCCCCACCAGAGCTCATGCATTCTGTCAAACATGTTTTTCTCATCTTTTTCTCAGTCTCTTTTAAAATTTTTGATGCAGAAGTTTACTGTTTTGAGCAGAAATTCACTGTTTCAGTCAGTTCTTTGACCCAGTCTGTTGTTATTGTTGCTCCTTCCAATCTGCATCACTCCAAAATATGCATATATATATATATATACACATATATCTTTTAGCACTCTTCAGCTTATGACTTTTTTTTTTTTATTAAGCTGAAAGATGTCATGTTTGAAGGCTCCTCCTTGGCAAGCCCAAACCACCATCAATCCTGCTCTTGTGCTCTACCCTGGGGTTTTCCCTTCCCATGGTACTAGGCTTTATTTACTGAATTTATCCTATATTATATTACAACTTGGAAAGTGAAATGCATATACTAGCAAGTTAATAGGGTGTGAAACACAATGCTTGAAAATGTTCAAGGTAGCCTCAGGAACCAAGAGTCTCGCTGAGGGGGAGGCAAGTGAGATATTTTAGGGAAAGTGACCCCAGAGCAAATGCTGGACTATGTGAAGAGTGTGACCAAACAGGCCTTAAAAATATTAGCACACTGCCACCTCAGAAGTAGCAAGGCAGCCATCATTACTGAAGCCAGGGATTCATTCACATTTTACACCAAAGTCCATGTTAACACTGTCTTCGTGGCCTGGAGAGATGGCTCAGCAGTCAAGAGCACTTGCTTCTCTTCCAGAGGATCAGAGCTCAGTTCCCAGCACCCATGTTGGCCATCTCGCAAACAGCTGTAACTCCAGTTTCAGGGGACCTGACACCCTCTTCTGGCCCCTGAAGGTACCCACATACATGTGGCATGTATATTCACCGAGACACATACACATACATATAAAGAGAAAATAAAATCCTTAAAAGTTTTTTTTGAATACAAAATATTTTGCTCAATCTGAGCATGTGGTAGATGCTTTTAATCCCAGAATTCAGGGAGGCAGAGGCAGGCAGATCTCTGTGAGTTCCAGGCCAGTGTGGGCTCCATTGTAAGTTCCAAGCCAGCTGGGGTTTCATGGAGACCCCATCTCAAAAAAAGCAAACACAAGGAAGGGGAGGGGAGGGGAGGGGAGGGGAGGGAGACAAGGATCCTCACTCAAGGAAGTCAATCACCATGTCATTTAGACATGGAGAAGTCCTCTGAGGAAAGAACTGAGCCCTCAGGCCCACAGCCACAGGAGTGGCCTGCCTGGAGGCAGACATCCAGCCAGACTGAGCGTTCAGAAGACTACATCCCCTATTCAGCATCCTGACTTCAACTTCACAACAGACCCTGGGTCTGTCTGAGCCACTCAGCTAAAGCTGCCTCATATTTCTGAACCCTAGAATATGGGAGATAATACTTGTTGTTTGAAGATGTAACTTGTTACCAGCAACAAATAACTAAGATAGATGAAAAATAAAAGATACAAAACAACAGTCCAGCTGGCAGTGACATCTCGTGTCTCTATCCAACGGCCTCCTTTACACATTTCTCAAAGATATGTGATGCCTTCAGACCTGTTTGATTAAACTCTAGCCACCTACAGAGCTATCTCAATTCCCGCTCAGGAATGGCCCACCATTCCCGGAAGTCACTCCCACCTGCTTCCTGCTTCCTCACCGTGCTCACACACACTGTCTAGACAGCACATTTCTCCCTTCCACCTTCCCCCACAGGTGCAGTTACCACTCCGTCCCTGCTGCTCCCGCCCTCTAGGTCACGTGGAACCAGCCACCGAAGCCCTCTGACAGCGACAGCGTCACCGTTCTTCCTCAGTCTCACCTTCCAGCCCTCCTCTTCTCCGGTGGATCCTTCTGCTATTTTCTGTCTCGGTCTAATGTTTATTAGCTTCACAGTATCTAATGTAAGATGAATTATTTGCTCGTTTTTTCAACATTGGACTGTGCCATGGGAGCACCATGGTGTACTGGAGTAGCAGGTGAGGAAGTGCGCGCGGCAGGGACTGTGTGTCAGCCGAACCCCACAAAGAAAGGCATGCCATGACCTCAGTGGAGTCCAGCCACGCCACAGGTGCCAAGTTCATGTTTTAACCTCACCACAGAGCTTTGTGAGTGAAGCCAGTTACTATTGCACGTGTATTCGCGTCTTCCATGCCTGAGAACCCTAATAACTGATGTGTCTAGGCACTCAGTCAAACCAGAGAGATGAATGAGGCCCTTCCACACCTCCAAGTCCCTAGGCTAAGGGGAGAACATCTGCATAAAGGGATGTATTTCAGCGCAACATGTGGATCTGGCACCTGAGGCTGAACCAGCTGCTGTGGGAGCTTCAAGTTGGGGGAGCCAGCTCTCTCTCTCTGCAGAGAGCCGGGGAGGGCTGGCAAGCTCCAGAGCAGGAAAAGAGGGCAGTGACAAGTGGGACGACCATCCCTGCAGGCTTAGTGACGAACCTTCCATGCCATGCGCCTCTTCCCAACCCAGTTAAGTCAGAGTCACTTCAGAGAAGCATCAGCTCCCCTGAGCCAAAGGGTGTGACTGGAAAAATGTGTCCCCTGGCACCCAAGCTCTAGCCGTCTCCACTCAGAAGTCATGTGCTGGGACATAGACGGGAACATTCAGGTCACCTAGTCCTCTCCCATCCTGTCAAATGGCAGACTGGGCTGACAGGGGGTTAGAGGACTAGAGGTGTGGGATGGGCGCCAAGCTAACAACTCAGAGGATCATGGGAAGGGCCTGGAGGAGTTGGGAGGTGACCCAACAAAGTCCTCCATGCAGGCAGATATCACACAGTTTTCTGGCACTCTCTTTAAGAGGTACAGAGAGATGCAAGAGCAAAGGAAGGAGGGGGGATGGGGGAAAGAGAGAGAGACAGAGAGAGGGAGAGAGAGAGGGAGAGAGAGAGAGAGGGAGAGGGAGAGAGAGAGACAGAGGGGGGGAGAGAGAAGGGGAGGGAGAGAGAGAGAGAGAGAGAGAGAGAGAGAGAGAGAGAGAGAGAGAGAACCAGAGCTATGAAGAGAGAGGCCTGGCAACCAAGATATTGGAAAGCCTCTTACCTTCGGCTACCAGACTACTGAAACAATGGATCCCCTCCCCTAAACTGGAATTTCCCCCCAAGAATCTCATGCTGAGGGAAGGAAAAGTATGAAGTCTGATGCCAGGCAGGACCACACCTTGACCAGGACAGATAATGACAACAGGCAGGACCACACCTTGACCAGCACGGCTTAGTATGCACACCTCTTGCCTTGCGTTTAAACCTGAACCTCACGTCAGGATCCTGAGAAACAACCTGGGGGGAGAGGCCATCCTACTGTTCGCAGTATGGTCACTGTCATTTTTTCTGTTACTGTGATAAAACACTGATCAAAACCAACTCGGGGAGGAAAGGGCTTATTTCATCCTACACTTCTAGGTCACAGTTCATCACTGAGAGAACTCAGGGCAGGAGCTGAAGCAGAGACCATGGGAAAAACAACTCTGGCCTCTGGGCACCCTGCATTTTATAACCTAGGACCACCCAGGGGTGGCACCACCCACAATGGGCTGGGCCCTTTGCACATCACTCGGCAATTAAAAAAATATCTCACCAGGCATGGTGGCACAAGCCTTTGGGAGGCAGGTGGATCTCTGTGAGTTCAAGGCCAGCCTGGTCTACATAGTGAGCTCCAGGCCAGCTGGGACTAAAGGGAGACCCTGCTAAAAAAACAAAACAAAAAAAACACCTCACAGACATGGCCACAGGCAAGTCCAGTGGAGGCATGCCTCAATGGAGGTTCCTCTTCCCAGGTGTGTCATGTCAAGTTGACATCTGAAGCTACTCAGCACAGTCACACTGAGTAATTCCTTTCTCTGCTGTTTACTATTGTCTGTTTAATAGCCCTGTGAAGGTGGGCGGCTGAACCTAGCTTGTTAGGACTGTCCCTCACAACTCTGATAACGCCCAACCTGCCCCTCCTGCCCTAGTGCCTGGGAAGCTCAGCTCCAAGCCTTCCTCAGCCTCCTTCTAGGTATCCTCTGTGCGGAGACCCCTGTGATCAACCTGGCTGGCTCCCAGAGAATGACTATGGCTAACAGGAACCACTAAAGACACCAAATTGTAGTCGGAGGCACTAACAGCAGCTGAAGAGCTTCCCCGACTCACCAATTCCATTCTGTCCCCACATAAGGCTATTTTGCCTGTATCCCACATTTAGAAAGCAGAGGCGAGCTCCAATACAACACTGTGGTGAGCAGGGGCTAAAGTCAGAAGAACCATCACAACTTCTCGACCGAATTCTAAATTGAATTACATGTTGTACCACATAATCAGAGTTTCCCTTGGGACAGCTGATTTTTTTTTTATGGTAATTTGTTTTTTTTTTTTTTTAAACAACATAACTTTATTCTCATACGCTTGTAGACACGTGAAGTTCAAAGTCAAGCTTTTTGTCCCTCTTCTTTTTTTTTTTTTTTTTTTTATTAATTTTATTTATTTCTGTATGTGTATGAATGTACTGTCTGCATGCAAGTTTGTGCACCCGTGTCGTGCAACGCCGCGGAGGTCAGAAGAGGGTCTCGGATTCCCCTGGAGCTGGAGTTCTCCTGGAATTGGAGCTTCAGACGGTTCTCAGCCGCCATGTGGGTGCTGGGGATCGAACCCGGGTCCTCTGTAAGAGCAGTCGGTGCTCTTAACCGCTAGGCCATCTCTCCAGCCCGGTAATTTGTTAAGCTAGAAAAATCAGTCAGTAGAGACAGAGAGTACAGAAAGGATTAAGAGGACAGGGGCTAAGTCAGAGACCAGGCCTGGAAAACTGCCACCTGGCTTACTGGTCACATGTCCCTGAGGACAAGACCTCTGGGTTCTCCTGATAGTAGGCTTGGTGAGAAAGTGCCCTGTGATCATTGGGTCAAGTGCTGCTTAAAATGGGACCTGTCATCCAGGAAGGCTGGGGGAGACGGGGAGTCAATTATTTAAAGAAAAGAAATTATAGTCGGCAATGCTGGAGCACCGTTAATCCCACCATTTGGGAGGCAGAGGCAGGCTGGTTTCTGTGAGTTCAAGGCCAGCCTGGTCAGGCCAGCTCTGAGATGTGCCTCCTGGGTAGGTAGACTGCTTTCAGGAAGCCTTAGGGTCCTTCCCCAGCTCTGCATGAGGCCTACGTATTGCACACCTATATCCCAGTACTGGGGGTCCAAGGGAGAAGGCAGGGAAACCATGAAATTCCAGATGAACCTGTGCTACATAGCAAGTTCAAGCACCCCCCCCCCCCGGGCTGCCTGAGATCTTGTCTCAAAACAACAAAAACCACCTGAGGTCCATGAGACTAGCTCTATGGCACACTGACTGGAGGATGCTCCAGGTACTGGTGACTGTCAGAGGAGGAGCCGGCACAGCTAGACAGTTCTCTTTTGGGTCCCCACTCCGGCCCCACCCACACCAGGGGACGCACAACGCTATCTGAGACGAAGGCCCTCCCTCTCCCCTCTCCCCCGCCCTTATGAGATGTCAAGCATTCTTCCCAAGGACCAGAAGAGGACACAAAGTTGATTTATGGCCCCCTAGAGAGCACTTTGCAGCACCACGTTCTGAGGTCAGACTTGGCCACCAGGGTGGTCCTCTGGCAGGAACCAGGAACCAGGAGCATTGTTAGGGCCCCTGTCCCAGCAGCAGCCCAGCCGCAAGTACCCGCGAGCCCCACGTGCTGCCTTGTTCCCCACTCAGCTGCGGTTAGAAGCGGCTGGCTGGAGCACCCCCCGCACCATGGGAGGCGGTGAACGGCCGGAGCGCACACGGCTGTCCCGCAGCAGCGGCAATTGCCCAACAGGCTCCCGCAGCCCCCGTGGTCCCAGGACAGCCGCTTCCACCTGCTAGCTCGCACCCCTCCTCCATGGACGAGACCTCCCGCCACTCACCCTCGGGTGCAGGTGGGCGCCGACAGTCCCGGGCCTCAGCCGCAGGGATGCAATTCGCTTTCAGTGCTGTTTACACCCGCAAAGCAACACCCCCAGCGGAAGGGCCACCGGGCCTGTGTGCTAACAGGCTATATTTGTAAGCGGATAATATGATCTGGAGGACATGTGCTGATAAACTATCTATTCTGTGTGACTCAGCCCAGCAGGAAACAAAACAGATCTACTCGGGGAGGGCTTGGCACCGCACAACCAGCCTATTGAGCCCTGCAAGCAGGATCCCCTGCACGCCTCCACGGGTGGGCTGGTCTTTCCAACTCAGAGAGCCTGAGGAGAAGAGAGCAAAACCGGGTTAAAGATTGGAGTCTAGGTGCTCCAGGTTAGAAACCAAACAAGATACGGGATTAGAAAACCCTAAGGAAGGATCGAGGGCAAGTAAATGATTTGTACACTTTGAGTAGTGTTTTCATTCTTAAATGATTTTATTATATCCTTAGACTGGTGACTTTAGATTCTCTTTAGGGAGTTTGCTACCTCTAGGGCATTAAATTTGTCTTGACTGATAGTGGACATTGGAAAGATAACCAATAATTCCTGGCTGATTCCAGGAATTTAACCTGCGCTTAACTGCAAAAGCTCCTCACAGGCCTTTGTTTGAAATCTGGAAAACACCTTGAGCTGGGAGTCCTGGCTCGTGGCTGACTGCAGCACTTGGTGGCTGAGACAGGAGGGTCAGGAGTCCAAGGTCATCCTCAACTACATATCTAGTTCAAGGTCAGCCGAAGCCACCTAACGCCCTGTCCCCAACCCACATACCCATCACCCCAATAAAATAAAATAAAATAACCAAAGTAGGCCTCATATATAATCCTCACTCAGGAGATATATATATTATATATAATATATATAATATATATTATATTATATATTATATATATAATTATATATATAATATATATATAATATATAAATATTATATATATATATAATGGATTAAAAGTTTAGGGTCATCCTCTGCTACCTATGGAATTTAAGCCAAGCCTGGACTTCATGAGATCCAGTCTCAAAAACCTGAAAAACACTTTTTATGCCATGTATACACATGACATAATTACAAAGTTCTAATTACAAAGTTGCTTTATTTTCAGAGGCTTTTCTCTATAAAACATTTTGTAGTTGTTGAGACATAATTTTTGACATTTGTTATTAATATTTATAGCTATATTATTTTAAATTATACACTAAATTGTTGCAGGTGCTCAAATAAATCTCTATGACTATATTAAATCTTACCTCTAAAGTGTTAAATGTGCCTTTTTTATTAAGGTAATTCAAACTGGTTATCTCCTTTGATAAATAAGGTAGATTTGTCTGGGCATGATGGTACATGGCTGCAATTTAAGCATTTGGGAGATAAAAGCAGATCACAGGGAGTTCAAGGTCATCATCTACACAGGGAGTTCAAGGCCAAGCTGGACTACATGAGACTCTGTCTAAAAAAGAAGAAAAAAGAAAATGATCCCTGCCCAACTTGAATTTCAGACAAATGATAAATAACTTTTAAAATTTTATTTATTATTTTCATTTATGTCTATGAGTGTTTTGCCTGCATGTATGTAAATGGACTGTGCAGATGCAATGCCCCACAGAGGTCAGAAGACGGTGTCATATTCCCTGGAACTGGAGTTACACAGACAGTTGTTAGCCACCATGTGAGTGCTGGGAATGAACCTGGGTCCTCTGTAGAAGCCAGTGCCCTTAAGCATGAGCCGTCTCTTCAGCCCCAAATGCCCTAGATTTTATCTGCCAACTCTACACTCGAGCCACAGGATCTTGCTAAACGACTATGTGATGCACAGACCCAGAGAGAGGCTCAGAATCTGTATCTTTAATAAGCCTTATATGATGCCAACACTGCTGGCCACGACCACATGATGAGGAGCAGGGGTCAGATGCTTGCACAAGCTGGCACAGTGGTTGGCAGACAGGCCCAGCTCCTCACTGGCATGGTCTGGGCAGGTGCTGACTTAGTAACTTCTGGGGTCAATGTTCCCACGTGCTCCATGGCTGCTTCTGACTCAGCAAGGAAGATAATTCAAAAGGTACTTTGAAAAAACAAAATGTGGGGCTGGAGAGATGGCTCCCTGGTTAAGAGCACTGGCTAGGCTTGCAGAGCAGACCTGGGTTCAAGTCCCAGAACACACATGGTGGCTAACAACTGTCTTAACTCCAGTTCTTGGAGATCTGACTGCCCTCTTCTGATGTCCTCGAGCATTGAATGATATGGGTGCACTTACATACATCCGTCATACACATAAAAAAAAAAAAAAAAAAAAAGATTAAAGCCGGGCATGGTGGCGCCTTTAATCCTAGCACTTGGGAGGCAGAGGCAGGCGGATCTTTGTGAGTTCAAGGCCAGCCTGGNACAGCCTGGTACTGGCACAAAAACAGACCAGTTGACCAATGGAATAAAACTGAAGATCCAAACCTGAGCTCATACAATTTCAGCCACCTCATATTTGACAAGGGGGCCAAGAAGACACAATGGAGGAAAGACAGCATCTTCAGCAAGTGGTGCTGGCAAAACTGGATCACCACTTGTAGAAGAATGAAATTAAACCCCTACCTCTCACCTTGTACAAAGGTCAACTCCAGATGGACCAAAGACCTCAACGTGAAACCCCAAACTCTGGAGGTGATAGAAGAGAAGCTTGGCAGCAGACTACAAGACATAGGTGTAGGAAAAGACTTCCTAAATCAGACAGCAGCTGCACAAGAAATAAGATCGACAATTGACAAATGGGACCTCATTAAACTCAAAAGCTTCTGTACATCAAAGGAAGCAATAAAGGAAGTGAGGAGAAGACCCACAGAGTGGGAGGAAACCTTCACAGCAGATACATCTGACAAAGCATTAATTTCCAGAGTATACAAGCTACTCAAAAAACAAAGAAGAAAGAAAACAAATGAATCATTCAAAAGATGGAGCAAAGATCTGAATAGAGACTTCACAGAGGAGGAGTTAGAGATGGCCGAGAAACATCTTAAGAAGTGTTCAACATCTCTGATAATTAAGGAAATGCAAATTAAAACCACTCTGAGATATCACCTTACTCCAATAAGACTGGCTAGGATCAGGAACATGAATGATACCAAGTGCTGGAGAGGTTGTGGGGAAAGGGGAACACTCATCCATTGCTGGTGGGAATGTAAACTTGTACAGCCACTATGGAAAGCAGTGTGGAGAACCCTTAGAAGACTCAAAATGAGCCTTCCATTTGACCCAGTCATACCACTCCTGGGTATATACCCACAAGACACAACTTACTGCAAAGATACATGCACAGCTATGTTTATTGCAGCTCTGTTCACAATAGCAAAAAGCTGGAACCAGCCCAGGTGCCCTTCAACTGACGAGTGGATAGAGAAAATGTGGTACATGTACACAATGGAATACTATGCAGCAGTAAAGAGGGACAACATCACAATCTTCTTTTTATGTTTTGTTTTGTTTTGTTTTGTTGTTGTTTTGAGACAGGGTAGCCGGTTCCCAGCTGGCCTGGAACTCACTATCTAGACCTGGTAGGCTTTGATCTCACAGAGATACACCTGTCTCTGACTGGGACTAGAGGAATGCCCCCCCCCCACACACACACACAGCAGCTCACAATCTTCTTAACTCCAGTCCAGCTCCAGGGGATCTAACAATCTCTTCTGGACTCATGGACAATCACACACACACACACACACACACACACACACACACACACAGAAGATGTACATCTAAAGAACTGTTACTATTTCACTAAATTTACTGTGTACAGATTGCTGTATCTCAGAGCTGGGTTTATCCAAAAAGGCTTTCTAAATTGAATGTGATGGAACATACCTATAATCCTAGCTCTCGAGAGATGAAAAGAGAATTGGGAGTTCAGAGTCATCCTAAACTATGTAGAGAATTCAAGGCCACCTGGGCTACACAAGACCCTGCTGCAAAAACAAAATACCTTGCACATTTTCAGTTCCCCAGGCATACCAGGTCAGCCTAGGATCTGTGGTCCGCACACCCCCAAAGTGTCCTTACAGCTGCAAACAGCCCAGCCTATATTCAGATGCACAGCTTCATTGTGGCTAGCCCCAGCTGGGCCAAGAATGCAACACCTTATTAGAAACTCATCTTCAGTCTCTCTGAAACACAGTCCACAGAGCAAGAGGTGCAACCATATTTGCCCCCATTCCACAAGCACATACAGATATCCCTCCAATGGCCCAATGCTTCCCCGCACTCTGTCTGAGACTACTGCTCTTATTAGAACATGAGTCACGTGCACGGCAAATCTTTCTTCCAGGAATATCCCTGATGTCACTCACCTGATCTCCCTCCCTTCATGACATAAGTACAGAAGAATGAAAACTCAAAATGTTGAACATTGCCTTCCACTTCAGTGACCATTATCAAATGCCTCACAGTGGTGTGGGAGCAATGGCAGGGGCTGCTGGCTTGCTGCTTCACATCTGGAGCAGAGCATCCTGGGCTGAGGAAGTCTGTCTGTCTGATGTCCTCAGGCATACTCCTGAATAGTGAAGCCCCAGTGTCCACGCCAGCAGCCACATCGACTGAGCACTGGAGACACGCTGCTATTGTGAGGGCTCTTCTTCATTGTCAACTTGGCCAGATTTATTTTTTAATTCTATTTATTTATTTATTTTTGTCTTTTTTTTTTTTTTTTTTTTTTTCGAGACAGGGTCTCCCTGTAGCCCCAGCTGTCCTGGAACTCCCTCTGTAGACGAGGCTGGCCTTGAACTCACAGAGATCCACCTGCCTCTGCTTCCCAAGTGCTAGGCACAGCTTCATTGTGGCTAGCCCCAGCTGGGCCAAGAATGCAACACCTTATTAGAAACTCATCTTCAGTCTCTCTGAAACACAGTCCACAGAGCAAGAGGTGCAACCATATTTGCCCCCATTCCACAAGCACATACAGATATCCCTCCAATGGCCCAATGCTTCCCCGCACTCTGTCTGAGACTACTGCTCTTATTAGAACATGAGTCACGTGCACGGCAAATCTTTCTTCCAGGAATATCCCTGATGTCACTCACCTGATCTCCCTCCCTTCATGACATAAGTACAGAAGAATGAAAACTCAAAATGTTGAACATTGCCTTCCACTTCAGTGACCATTATCAAATGCCTCACAGTGGTGTGGGAGCAATGGCAGGGGCTGCTGGCTTGCTGCTTCACATCTGGAGCAGAGCATCCTGGGCTGAGGAAGTCTGTCTGTCTGATCCTAGGATACTCCTGAATCTAGAAGCCCCAGTGCCACGCTCAGCCGCCACATCGCACTGAGCACTGGAGACACCGCTGCTATTGTGAGGGCTCTTCTTCATTGTCAACTTGGCCAGATTTATTTTTTAAATTCTATTATTTATTTATTTTTGGTCTTTTTTTTTTTTTTTTGTCTTTCTGAGGAACAGGGTCTCCTGTAGCCCCAGCTAGTCCTGGAACTCCCTCTGTAACGAGGCTGGCCTTGAACTCACAGAGATCCACCCTGCCTCTGCTTCCCAAGTGCTAGGATTAAAGTAGTGCCACCATGCCCACTTAAAAGACAGGTTCTTGGGGGCGTACTGGTGGCGCATGCCTTTAATCCTAGCACTCGGGAGGCAGAGGCAGGCGGATTTTTGAGTTCAAGGCCAGCTCTGGTCTAACAGAGGAGTTCCAGAGGCCAGTCTGGGGTACAGGGAGGACCCTGTCTCCGAAAAAGACCCAAAAAAAAAAAAAAAAAAAAAAAAAAAAAGGTCTTGGGGCTGGAGACGACAGCCTAGCGGTTAAGAGCGCTGACCGCTCTTACAGAGGACCCAGGGTTCGATCCCCAGCACTCACATGCGGCCCGGAGACCGTCTGAAACTCCAATTCCAGAAACTCAGTTTCCAGGGAATCCGAAACCTCTTCTGACCTCTAGAGGCATTGCACGAACATGGGTGCACAAAACCTGCATGCAGACACAGTTACATTCTACACATACAGAAATAAAATTAAAAATTTAAAAAAAAAGTACAGTTCTTAGCTGTTGATGTGGGTGCTGGGGAAATCGAACCCAGGCCCTCTGCCAAAGCAGTAGCGCTCTTAATCACTGAGCAATCTCTCCAGCCGCCACTTATTATTTTATTTATTCATAAAGAGTATTGTCTGCATGTGTTGTAAGTGCACCTGTATGGTGCAAATGCCCAGGAGGTCAGAAGGAGGGCATCAAGATCTCCTGGAATTAGAGACATGAGACATGGATGATCGGTAGCCACCGTGAGGGTACTTGGAAATCAAACCTAGGCCTCTACAAAGCAGCTGGTCTCTTAAGCACTGAGACATTTCTCCAGCCCCAACTTGACGGAATTTTGGCTCACCCGGAAATACCATATCTGGATGTGCCTATTGAAGTGTTCTCGGAATGGGTTAACTGGGAGGGCCCAACCCAACTGTGGGTGGCTCCATCCACGGCACTAAATAAAAGATAGTAAGTGGACACTAGCATTCGTCTCTGTGCTTCACGTGACCAGCCACCTCTCACTCTTACCGCCATGCCTTCAAGTCATATAATGCCCACAGAGGCATTTACAGAAAGAAGAGGCCATTGGATCCCCCTTTACTTTAGAGTCATGGATGGTTGTTAGGTGCTTTGTCATGTTTGGTCCTGAAAACCAACCATAGGTTCCTCTGCAAGGACAGCCAGCGCTTCTTAACCCCTGAGCCATTTAATTGTTCAGGATTTTGACTATCATGGGAAACTAGAAAAAGGTAACGACTGACGCCAATTGAGATGACTCAGCAGTAAGGCACCTCTCAAAGCCTAGGAGCCCTGTAGTCTGATCCTCTGGAACTCCACAACGGTAGAAGAGAAACCAAACTTCGGCAAGCTTGGATCCCTGAGTTCCACATACCACTTAACATGAGCATGCATGCATATACACACAAATAGAAAATTAGTGAAAATATCTTATTTTTTATAGACCAATACACTAGTCTAACCTTGAGTTCTTAGAGATTGATCTATAAGAATAAAATAGTTATCTAATTTTACTTAATTATTTTTTTTTTTAAAAGTGAAACATACTGGATGGGACAGAAAAAAAAATTAGTCCAGCACTCAGGAAGCAGAAGTAGGTAGATCTCTGTCGAGTGTCCAGGCCAGCCCAGAGCTATACGGTTAAGACCATATATTAAAGAAGAGAAAGGAAGGGGAGGAGGAGAAGAGGGAGGAGGAGTGAGGAGGAGGAGGAGGAGGAGGAGGAGGAGGAGGAAGAAGAAGGAAGGGATGGAGGGAGGGAGGAAAGAAGTGAAGGAAGGAAGGAAGGAAGGAAGGAAGGGAGGAGGGGCTGGAGAGGACTGGCCTAGAAGTTGTAAGAACACTGACTGCTCTTACAGAGGACCCGGGTTCAATCCCCAGCACCCACATGGAGGCTGAGAACAATCTATAACTCCAATTCCAGGAGTAACTTCCAGTTCCAGGCGGGAATCCTGACACCCTCTTCTGACCTCTGCAGCATTGCATAGACACAGGGGCACAAACCTACATGCAGACCAGTACATTCATCATACACTAAATAAATAAAAAAAATATTTAAAAAATTGCAAAGAAAAAGATAAGAAAGAATCAAGAAAGATAAAGAAAGAAAGAAGAAAAAGAAAGAGAGGCTGGATAATGTTGTGGTACACACTTTTAATCCCAGCACTGGGGAGACAGAGGCGCAGGCAGGTATTCTGTGAGTCAAGGCCAGCCTAGGTTACATATCAATTCTGGCAAGCAGAGGTTGCAGGAGACCCCTGTCTCNATTAAAGTAGTGCCACCATGCCCACTTAAAGACACGGTCTTGGGGTGCGTGGTGGCTCATGCCTTTAATCCTAGCACTTGGGAGGCAGAGGCAGGCGGATTTTGTGAGTTCAAGGCCAGGTCTGGTCTACAGAGTTGAGTTCCAGGACAGCTGGGGTCAGGGAGACCCTTGTCTCAAAAAGACCAACAAAACAAAAAAAAAAAAAAAAAAAAAAAAAAATTACACTTGGGAGAAGCAGAGTGGGAATTGTAATTCTCAGACAGCACCTTGCCATAACACTGGAACCTGAGAAGCACAAAGAAGCCAGGCTCAAAGAAGAATGGACAGCACTCCTCTCCCAAATACCAAAATAAATAAATAAATAAATAAATAAATAAATAAATAAATAAATAAAATATCTATTTACCTACTTTTTCTCTGGGAAAAAGTGCCACACCTCTTTACTTCAAATGACATTCAACTTGAAGACGCCACAGTCTGAGCAGAGCTATTTCCACCACCTTGAGCAATGAATGTCCTTGTCCTGAAAGCCCGCCTGACCACACATGCATCTGGTCACTAGCCTTTGAAGAATACTGTGAGCATTCCCCCTTAAGGATGATTGTGACAGTGGCCTGGACTACTGGGAACCCAGGACACTTCCCCCTTTCCCATTCAGCCAAACCGATTAATAAGACTGGGGGTGCTGTGAGGCTCCCCTGTAACCCAGCACTCTAGAGGGGGAGGTAGGATCAGAAGTTCCAGGCCATCCCCTATTACACAAGTCTGAGAGCAGCTTATCTCAATAAATTAATAAACTGGGGTTGGAGAGATGGCACAACAGCTAAGAACACTGGCTGCTCTTAGAGAGGAGGAGCTGGGTTAGGTTCTCAGCACCCACGCAGCAGCCAACAAGCCTCCAAAACTCCAGTTCCAGGGGATCTGCCGCCCTCTTCTGACCTCCAAGGGCATTGCACAATACAGGTGCACTTACATACATGCAGGCAATGCATTCATACACATAAAAATAAAAATAACAAGCCCGGCATAGTGGTGCATGCCTTTTAATCCCAGCACTCTGGAGGTAGAAGCAGGCAGATCTCTGTGAGTTCAAGGCCAGACTGCCTGGGGCTATAGGGATACCCTGTCTCAAAAAGACCAAATAAATATAAAAATATTTAATTAAAATAATTAATAAACAAATAAAACACAGGGGAACAGACTCCTGAGTATATGGTTAAAGCAGTGTCAGAAGGGCAGGGTGTGGTGGTTACCTGCCTTTAATCCTAGACAGAGGCAGGTGGATCTATCTGAGATCAAGGCCAGCCTAGTCTACATAGCAAGTTGCAGGCAAGCTTTGGCTACAGGGAGACCAGTCTAAAAAAAACATAATAAAAAAACAGTGTCACAGAAAAGTAATAAAACATTGAAAAGAATCAAATGTCTACAAACAATATGAATGCCTCTCCAACATAATGGAAGCAGATATACACACATGTATGATCACAGCTCACAGCTATGAGAAAACCAACTCATGGTGTTGGAAGCCAGAAAGAGTTACCTTTAGAACAGAAGATGGTGGCAAAAGAAAGCAAACTTCTGAGATTCAAGAGGTTATGTCATTTGAATGTAATTTTTATTATTTGTTAAAATAATAATTATTTTAGAAGCCGGGTGTAGTGGCGCACGCCTTTAATCCTAGCACTTGGGAGGCAGAGGCAGGCGCATCTTTGTGAGTTCAAGGCCAGCCTGGCCTACAGAGTGAGTTCCAGGACAGCTGGGGCTACAGGGAGACCCTGTCTCGAAAAGACAAAAAAATAATAATAATTATTATTATTATTATTTTAGAAAGAGTCTCACTATGCAGTCTTGGCTGGCCTTTAACTCATAGAGATCTGCCTGCCTCTGCTTCCCAAGTACCGGGTTTAACGGCATGTGCCATCAAGACTGATCTTATTTGTAAATTTTATGAATATACTATATATTCTAATTTAAAATTTAAAAATTATTTTATTATTATTTTATGAGTATGAGTGTACTGCTTGCATGTGTGTAAGTGTACCTGTGTCATGCGATGCCCAAAGAGGTCAGAAGAGGGCGGTAGATCCCTTGGAACTAACTGGAGTTACAGACACTCCTTAGCCACCACGTGGGCGCTAGAATTGAACCCAGGGTCCTCCATAAGAGCAACCAGTGCCCTGAACTGCTGAGTCATCTCTCCAGCCCCCAAATTTCATTTTTTTTTCCTAAAATTATATTTACTCATGTTCTCAATTCTTTAATACACAAAGTAATTTCAGGATTTAATCTGGGATTTTACTTTTTTCAAGTTTTTATTTATTTATTTTTCTTTTTTTTTTATTCTTTTTTTATTATATATATTTTTTCCACAAGACCAAATTTCAATTTTTAAAAAAAAGTTTAACAGTCAGGGAAGATGATTCAGTAGGTAAGTACTCGCCAGGCAAGGGTGAGGGTTTGAGTTTGAGCACAACAATGACACAGAAGCCAGGAGTGGTATTTCTTTATTCCCAGCACAGGGGGGAAAGAGAGGGGCAGGCAGCAACCTGAACTGCACTGGCCTAGGTGAATCAACTAGCTCCTGATCCAGTGAGAGGCCTTGTCTCCAAACTAGAGTGGAGAGCGACTGAGAAACATACCCACTGTTGACCTCTGGCCTCCACTGGCATGCTCAAAACCTTAGCGTCTGGGAATGTAGCTCAGTTTGTAGAATATTTGCCTAGGATGCATGACGCCCTAGGTTCAGTCCTCAGTACTACATAAACTGGATGTGGTGGTGTATGCCTGTAATCCCAGCATTAGGGAAGTACAGATAGGAAAGTTACAAGTTCAGAATCATCTTCAGCTACCCACCCTCAAAGGGAGTTTAAGACTAGTGTGGGCTAGAGACTGTCTCAAAAAAAAAAAAGAGTTTAAGGCCGGACGTGGTGGCGCACGCCTTTAGTCCTAGCACTTGGGAGGCAGAGGCAGGCAGATCTTTGTGAGTTCAAGGCCAGCCTGGTCTACATAGTGAGTTCCGGGCCAGCTGGGGCTACAAGGAGACCCTACCTCAAAAAGACCAAAAAAAAAAGTTTGCAAAGCTTAGAGATATAGTTCAGCAATACAGCACTGACCTAGCATGTGCAAGGCCCTGGGTTCAATCTTCAGCACTGTAGTAGTAGTAATAATATTAATAATAATAATAATGTGGGGGCTGGAGAGATGGCCTAGCGGTTAAGAGCGCCGACCGCTCTTACAGAGGACCTGGGTTCGATCCAAAGCACCCACATGGCGGCCGAGAACCGTCTGAAACTCCAATTCCAGGAGAACTCTAGTTCCAGGGGAATCCGACACCCTCTTCTGACCTCCGAGGCATTGCACGACACGGGTGCACAGACTTGCATGCAGACAGTACATTCATACACATACAGAAATAAATAAAATTGCCGGGCGTGGTGGCGCATGCCTTTAATCCTAGCACTTGGGAGGCAGAGGCGGGCGGATCTTTGTGAGTTCGAGGCCAGCCTGGTCTACAGAGAGTTCCAGGACAGCTGGGACTACAGGGAGACCCTGTCTCGAAAAGACAAAAAATAATAATAATAATAATGATAATAATAATGTAACAATAATGTAACAATAACAAAATAACAAACTGTAACTCAATGATAGAGTAGTTGCCTAGCATGCATGAGGTCATGGGTTAGATCTCTAACAGTACAACAATAGCAATAATAATAATAATAATGATAACAATAATAGTATCAACAATAAAGGTGTTTATATTCTTTTTATAAGACTGAGCAGGGATGGGAGAGACGACTTAGTGCTTAAGAGCACTGACTGCTTTTGCAGAGAACCCAGATTTGAGTTCCAGCACCACATAGCAGCTAACAACCGTCCCTAACTCCAGTTCCAGGATCCAACACCTTCTCTGACATACTTGTTCACTGCATGACACAGGTGCACTTACACACATGCAGACAATAAAACTCATACACATAAAAAATAAAATATTAAGAAAAAAATAAAGCTGAGCAATAAAATCACAAACTCCCTGCCTTAATTCAACATCCACTCCATTTCCACAGGTCAGAGTCCAGCTCATCTGAATTTTATGGAGAAAGACATATCAGTGTGTCCGGGTGGTTTGCTCAGAACAGACCTCTCATCTGTTGTGTTTAGCAGCTTGGTCTTGGTACCCCAACCTCCAGCCTTCCACATCCATTACATCCATTTCCAAGCCATTAAGAGCTAAAACTAATGTCTGTCTACAATCAAATACAAAATCCACTTAAGATTCACTTTTTTTTAAATTTTTTTAATTAATTTTATTTATTTCTGTATGTGTATGAATGTACTGTCTGCATGCAAGTTTGTGCACCCGTGTCGTGCAATGCCGCGGAGGTCAGAAGAGGGTGTCGGATTCCCCTGGAACTGGAGTTGTCCTGGAATTGGAGTTTCAGACGGTTCTCGGCCGCCATGTGGGTGCTGGGGATCGAACCTGGGTCCTCTGCAAGAGCGGTCGGCGCTCTTAACCGCTAGGCCATCTCTCCAGCCCTAAGATTCACTTTTAAATGACATCTACCAGGTCTTGTGAAAATCCCAAAGAGCCCAGTTTGCCTAGGGGTCTGCCTGCCTATCAGTCTGCTGAGGCCAATTAGCTTTGACACAGTCAGTGAGGAATCCAGATACGACTGTCCTTTCCCCTCACCGGGAATGAAACTCTAATGGTACTTGGCTTGTCTTATCTAGAATGTGAAAAGGAAGCCACAGCCTGCTCTGGGCAATTTCTTGCTCCCCAGCTGTGCTCAGTATAGGAAGTGTGGACAGTAAGTAGTTGTTAAATTTGGTTGCAAGAGAAAGATTTTGATGCAAATGGTCTAAATGTTATGGCCGGGGAGATGGTTCAGCATGTAAAAGTACTGCCACCAAGCCTGATAGCCCAAGCTCCATCCTTGAGAGCCACGTGCTGGAAGGTGAGGACTGACTCCCACAAGTTGTCCTCTGACCTCCACATGCCATGCCTTTGTAACCTGGAACTGCATCAAAATCATCTTGCCTTACATACGGTGAATACTCTCGAACAAGGTGCCCTGCATACCAATGATGATTGCCAGACTAGTGTTTGTTTCCTTCATTTTCGGAGGAGGGCAACGTTCTTTGTTATTTTTCCAGGCTTAGGTTTGGGGGAAGATACTGTCTTCCTGAGTTGCTTCTCAGAGCTCTTGCTCCCTCTCACCCCCATTTTAGAAAATAGCTGAGACTTAAAGTTTTTGTCTGCTACTGATGTGGCCCATGGATAAAGATTTAGCCATAAATTAAATGGCTTGGAAGGACACTCAGTTCTGGAAACAGATTTCTGAAAGAGTAGACTTCTAAACCTCCTAGAGGGGACCAGAGGAGTAACAGGATGGGGGAGGGTTGGTGAAAGACAACAGTTTACAAGATAAGGTAAACCCTGGGGCGGGGTTTAGGGTACCGGGGTCTGCTCCCAGCTGGGAACCAGGGTAAAGAGAGCTGGTGCCAGGAGGGACTTCCCACAGCAGTGATATGTGGGCTGAAGCCTAAGGATCCAGTTAAAGTGCTTCATAAGAACCCAGGGCATAGAAAAGGAAATATGAACACCCAATAACACAGCAAACAATGCAAATCCAAACAACAGAATACTCATTTTTCACATTGGGAAGTAGCTAAAACCAAGTCGATAGTTGCAGCCACAGGACAAGAGCTCTCAACAGGGTTTGCCAGAAAGAGACTGGTAGGGTGCTGGGAAAACAATGTGGAAGCACGCAAGCAATTTCAGAGCTAGAAATTTACCACGCCACACTCAGGTTTTCCAGAGGTGTATATATCAGGGAGGAAACTGGAGAAACGTGGTCTGCCAGAATCAGGACAAAACAATTTATGGTATGTCTACGTAGGAAGAAAAGTGACATGCTACACAGAAAAAATGTACTTCCCTAGGCCCTTGCTATCCTTACACCTAGCGTCTTCCCCACTGAGCCAGCAAGACTTCCGGCAAACCCCAGCAGGGATCCAGTGGTAAATGCAGAACAGTTTTACAGTAGCTGTTTGTCAAGTTCCCGGTGGTAACAGAAAGCCATTAACTTGTTAATGAAGGGGCCTTGACAGGCTGGGGAAAACCAGATTCCATCAGCTTTACTCAGGAACTGAAAAAGTGGCTGGATGCTAAACTCCTGACCAATGGGATTAGAGAGAGGCCGCCTTCGCTCAGCTGGATGCTAAGTGGGCACGCTCTGACCCCAGCCCCGCCCACTCTCTTAGTCTGAGCCCAAGGGTAGAAATTCACTGTAGAACCCTATGTAAAAGCTGGGTTTTGTTGCTTTTGTGTCTTGTATTTTGAATTTACATCTTACCTTCACCTGGTGCACTTGGGGAAACAGACGCAAAAAGATCACTCAGAGTTCAAGTTCCGGGCCAGCCTGGGCTTCTGTAAGACCCTATCTCAAAACAACAAACAAAAACCCCTAAGACTTACACAATCAAAAACAAGAAAGAACAAACTGGTAGGGTTTTGTTATACAGCACAGGGTGGCTTTGAACTAGCGATCCTCCTGTCTTAGTTTTCCCAGTGCCGAAATTATAAGTGTTAGCCACATTTTCTGGAGTCTGTATCTTTTGAAAAACTCTAATTGGGGTTTAGTTTTATATGTATTCAACCATTGAAACGGGGCTGAGTTGGGTTTTTGGTTTTTTTTGTTTTGTTTTGTTTTGTTTTAGGCAGGGTCTCCCTGTAGCCCCAGCTGGCCTGGAATCTGATCTACAGACCAGGCTGGCCTTGACCTCTCAAGAGGTCTACCTGCCTCTGCCTCCCAGGTGCTGGGATTAAAGGCCTGTTCCACCACGCCTGTCTGTAATTTTCTTAAAACACAGTTGATTCTTTCTCGATCCAAGTTTTAACATCACACAGCTGAAAGGCAGTGCGGGAATGTTTGAGACCCTGGCATTTGCTTTTCACTGCGAGCTGCCCTTGCGCCCTCCTGCGCCCCGCTTACCACTGAGACTCCATAGTGCCTCTCAGCCCAGGCCGGACCCCCAAGCTCACTGCAAGCTGGGCACCTCTGTCGGGTTCAGCAGTGACCAAGCAGAGGTTGCTCTCCTGAGACCTGGAATTCTGCTCCCACTGGAAGCAGCAGCAATTTGGGGTAGTCGGTCACATTTACAGCCACTGTGCCGTCGCTGTCACCATTTTCCACGCCTTCAAGCCACCAAGAACTCAACAGGTTGAATACCCACAAAATGAACAGCCCTTGCACCCCCACCCGGATAGCAGAGCAAGCCCTGTCCCATGGCTGTCCATCTTGAACACATTGGCTTTCATTGCCCTGGGTACCCGGAGGGGAATGAAGGTTTTCCTGTGGGCTTTGGTGCTCTGGATAAGAGGCTGGAAGGCTGGCTGGCCGGCTGGGCTCTCAGCTGAAACATCACCAGAAGCGCAAGCAGCCTCTTGTTTTTTTCTCTGAAACAGCGAGGTGACGACCGCCAGGGTCGCGCCTTCAGATAAGGAAGTATCCCGCAGGGTGCTGAGCTCCGCTACCAATCCTGCCAGGCCGGAGCAGCAAAAACTCAAGGGAGACTCAGAGCCCCCGCCCACCCTGCCCCTCGAGGGGAGACTAGTAAGCAGCCATTCACCTCCTCCGCACACTGGACTGTCTGAGGACCCCGATGCACAAAGTGGTCTCCAAGCGTACTGGCCAAGTTGAGTCCTGGGCCTCTGGGTAGCCGCCTGCCCCCCGCAGGCTCCCAGGCTGCACTAGCAATTAAGGCGCGCTGGGGATGGCGCTAGCTCACACTCAAACTAAATCTCTCCTGACCTTGACCTTTTCCCTGACCCAGACATGCCTGTGGCAGACAGCACATCTTTCCCAGCTACCCAAGCATACCCAGCACCCAGCACCCGGCTCCAGACTTTTAGGGAAAAAAAAAATTGAAAGCACATTCAGAGTAATAAAATGATAGTGCCTGGACGTCCATTCATGATGTTTAGATTTTCCTAGTTATAGAGTTTCTTGTTCGAAATGATGGAATAAATGTCTTTTTACCGCCTCTTCAAAAGAAAAGAAAACCGGTAAGTAACGAAGCGGACATCAGCGCAGGTTAGCCAAGTTCACAGCTCAGTCTAGCAGCGTCCCGGCCTTGTATGGGCGTGGGAATCCCGGCTCCCCGCCCACCTGACGGTCCTCCCAGCCACCCCAAGGGTTTCTTGGGGAAGGAGGATCTCCCAGCTAGTCCTTTGCTCAAGGTCCGAGCAGCAGAAGCTCCATCCCCCAAGTCCGCGTGTTGATCTTGGGTCTTGCTTTTCCCTAGGGCCCTCGGAGACTGCCCTATTGTCTAGAATACTTCTTTATTGACGTTTTCATGTCAGGAAATTAATATTTTCTTTTGGGTGCTTTGGCAATGACTTTGTAAATTAAAGCCATTTGCTATTTTTTTGTTTTAAATTTTTTATGTTTTTCTCCTAAATTTTTAAGAACGGAGGACCGCGGGAAGATGGCGCACTTCTCTTCCAGGTATGAGCTCATCTTGAACTTTTGATTCCTCGTGATTGCCAGTTTAGAGAATTATGTGCTAAGCCTCTCTGGTTTTATTTTGCTTGTACTTTAAAAGGCCTTCCGGAGCCAGGCGTGGTGGCTCATGCCTTTAATCCTAGCACTTGGGAGGCAGAGGCAGGCGGATCTTTGTGAGTTCAAGGCCAGTCTGGTCTACAGAGTTGAGTTCCAGGACAGCTGGGGCTGCAGGGAGACCCTGTCTCAAAAAAGACAAAAAACAAACAAACAAAGCCTGCCAATATCTCTGCCGGTTTTCCTGAAAAGCCTGAAACATTCTACTCAGTTGCATCTTACTTTGACTTTTAACGTTCTCATTGTTGGGCTTTTTTTTTTGTTGTTGTTGTTTTTTTTTTTTAATGTGTGTGCTTGTGTGGGTACAGGGGTGCAACGGTATGTCACAATATTACCTGATAAAGTCTGTTCTCTCCTTCCCACCATGTGGGTCCCAGGGATCAAACTCAGGTTTTCAAGCTTGGCTGCAGATAGATACCTTTACTCTGGCTAATCCATCTAGGGAGCCCAGCATTTTCCACCATGTTAATGACTGTCAGGGAAATAATGCTTTCCTGATCCTGTTCAAGTAATACCAGTTTTGCAACAGAATTAAAAAAATTTTCTCAGTAAAAGTTAAAGGTATGGCTAAGAAAAATACTTGTAAAACTATTAAGAATAAGAAATTTAAGCCGGATGTGGTGTCCCACCCCTTTAATCCCAACTCTGGAGTTTAAGGCCTACCTGATTCAAGGCCAGCCGGGACTACATAGTATCTTTAAGTAAAAAAACAAAGTCTGACATGGCGGTGGCCTGTGCTTCTAATCCCAGCACTAGGGAGGCAGAAGCAGGTGGATCTCTGGAGATGGAGGTTAGCCTGGGCCAGCTGGACTCCTGGGAGACCCTGTCTCAAAAAACAAGAAAGAAAGAAAGAAAGAAAGAAAGAAAGAAAGAAAGAAAGAAAATTTTATCCTGTAGATATTTTAAATAAAAGGACAATTTTAAATGAATGATAGTTTGTAAAATGGAATTCATAAACAAAATGCCACACAGACATTAAATATATGATATGTAAGCTTTGGTTGGGGGAGGTATTCTGGGGATCAAACCTGGGGCCTGTATATGCTAGTCCCAGACAGCCTTTTTAAAGTTCATATATGAAAACTGTGCAGTGGAAAAATATGTGGCTTATGTAAAATAGATGAAAGGTTTATATATACTTAAAATTATGTACATTTAAGGGTAGAGCCCAAGGAATAATGACAAGTTGGATACTGGTGCAAACGAACCCCCTGTTCCAAAGGAGGTGTGAGCTTATTCTGAGACGTGTGTCAGTGACCACGGCCTGGGAGCACAGAGTCAAGTTACCTTGAAAGACCATGGAATAGGGTTACATGAGCTTTTTTTTTTTTTTTTGCCTTTTTAAGACGGTCTCCCTGTAGCCTCAGCTGGCCTCAGACTCTGTATGTAGATCAGGCTGGCCTTGAACTCACAAAGATCCACCTGCCTCTGCCTCCAGAGTGCTGGAATTAATGACGTGTGCCACCACGCCCCGCCACGGGAGCTTTTTATTAGTCACAGAACAAAAGAAAGCATAAATCCATGCATTTACCAAGTTGGTGGGAAGATCGGGTTAATGGGCTTCAGCAGAGCAGGAAATCTCTTCTATAATAAGCGTCTGACCTTCTTAGTGGAAGCTACTGGTCTGCTAAAATGGCTGTTATAAAGGGGAAGAAAGATAAGCAGCAGACTACTTTCGCTTGGGGTCTGCAACTCTCCAAATCTTCACCGTCACAAAGTCAGGCAGTGTGGAGAATCTTCAACATAGGTACGACTTTTAAAGGGAATTTCTGTTCATCACACATTTTGTTATCTGAACTTGCTACTAAAAAAAAGAAAGGGGGCCAGGTGTAGTGGCGCTCGCCTTTAATCCTAGCACTTGGGAGGCAGAGGCAGGCGGATCTCTGAGAGTTCAAGGCCAGCCTGGTCTACAGAGTGAGTTCCAGGACAGCTGGGACTACAGGGAGATCCTGTCTCAAAAAGACCAGAAGAAAAGAAGAGGAGGGGGAGGAGGAGGAGGAGGAGGAGGAGGAGGAGGAGGAGGAGGAGGAGGAGGAGGAGGAGCTGGTGATAAGATTCCAGTTTTATTTGCTTTGTTTTGCTAACATTTCAAATTCCCTTTTCTAGTGTGGTTTTGCTGGTGGCTGTTTCCAAAGCTTTTGAATTGGGATCTGTTGCTGGTAAGAGTTTTGTTCTTCAGCTTTGCGTTGGGCTTTTGTTGCTGTTGTTTTGTCTGAGAGAGGGTCTCCCTATAGCCTCAGCTGGCCTGGAACTCCCTGTGTAGACCAGGCTGGCCTTGAGATCTCAGAAAGATCCTCTGCCTCTGCCTCCCCCCACCTCCCCCTGAGGTGGATTAAGGTGTGTGGCACCATGTAGTACAGGCCGGCCTGCACCTCCTGCCCCTTCAGTCTGCAGTGCCACTACCTTTTCTTTTTCCAGTTTGAGTTGGTTTGGTTTGGTCTTTTGAGATGCAGCCTTGTACTCCCGGCTGGAACGAATGCAATAATTTAGCCAAGTTTGCCTCAAATCCAGCTGAGTTTTGTTTTCTGTTGTTGTTGTTGTTGTTCATGTGGTGCTGAGGATCCGACCGACAGCTTTGCACCTACTACCACAGAACAGGCTCTCAGACCCAGATCTTTCCTGTGCTAGGAATTACACCCACTGCCTTGTGTATGCTAGTTAAGCAGTCTACCATTGAGCTATGTCCTCAGCCCTTGGTGTTTTGAGACAGTCTCATGATGTAGCTCAGGCTAGCTTCTAACTCAGGATCCCTCTTCCTCTTGAGTGCTGGGATTAGAGGCATGTGGCTCTGTATCTGTTGGTGTATTTGTTTTTCTTTTAAACACCAACATTTTTGGGGGGAGGTGGGAAGCCCTAGCTGTCCTGGAACTCACTATGTAAACCAAGCTGCCCTTGAACTCCTATAGAGCCACCTCCCTCTGCTTCCTGAGTGCTGGGATTAGAGGCATGTACCACCATGCCCAACCACCAGCAAATTTTTTTATATGGCCTAAAATATATATTACAGGAGTTGATTTTGTCATTAAGGGTTAGGCCGCCATGAACTGGCAGTTCCATCTCTGGGAGACCTGGTCTTCAAAGACAACAGTATCCAACCGGAGGAGGAGCCCGCAGAACGTTCTCACTCTTTCAAGTTTGTGCCTTCCATGGGAATACAGAACAGTAAGACCACTGGCCTTAATTTATCTCTGTTCTAGTCCTTGGCACGTCCCTTCGCTATCTTTTTAACAGTGGGCGTGTGAGTCTGAAGATGGGTGGGTGGTTGGTACAATCTGTATCTCACTCTGGCATGGTGTATAGAGGTGAGACAGGCAGGTGTGTGCAATGCCTCCCTGAAACTGAGGAACCCAATTTCTCCTGATTACACTTCCCACTGGGGACCTAGGAACTATCACTGGTCCAAACGTGAAAATGATTTCCCTGTTCAAAGGTACAAGTAGCAAAAGAAGCCTTATTCTGCAGGGTTTGCAGGAGACTCGGGACATGAAGGGCAGGATGCTAAATGAACCTTTGCCTATGGGTTTTTTTTTTTGTGTGTGTGTGTGTGTGTGTGTGTGTGTGTGTGTGTGTGTGTGTATGAATGTACTGTCTGCATGCAGGTTTGTGCACCTGTCGTGCAATGCCACAGAGGTCTGAAGAGGGTGTCGGATTCCCCTGGAACTGGAGTTAAAGCTGGTTCTCAGCCTCCATGTGGGTGCTGGGAATTGAACCCGGGTCCTCTGTAAGAGCGGTCGGTGCTTTTAACCGCTAGGCCATCTCTCCAGCCCCGCCTATGGGGTTTTTTTTTTTTTTATTAATTTTATTTATTTCTGTATGTGTATGAATGTACTGTCTGCATGCAAGTCTGTGCACCCGTGTCGTGCAATGCCGCGGAGGTCAGAAGAGGGTCTCGGATTCCCCTGGAACTGGAGTTCTCCCGGAATTGGAGTTTCAGACGGTTCTCGGCCGCCATGTGGGTGCTGGGGATCGAACCCGGGTCCTCTGCAAGAGCGGTCGGCGCTCTTAACCTCTAGGCCATCTCTCCAGCCCCAATTCCCTCTACCCTACCCACGACTCTTCTGTTTCAGGTAAGTTGTTAAATAAAACGTGCTGTCTGAATGGAGGGACCTGCGTCCTAGGGTCCTTCTGCGCCTGCCGCCCTTCCTTCTATGGACGCAACTGTGAACATGATGTACGACGCAGAGAGTAAGGCACTGGAGGGGACAGGATGGGTGTCAGGGGAGAAGGAGTTACCAGGGTTGTTGGCTGCAATACCAATGGTATTATTTATCATTTTTTCAGGCGCTGTGGGTCTGTCCCCCACGGCAGCTGGCTGCCCAAGAAGTGTTCCCTGTGTCGGTGCTGGCACGGCCAGCTCCGCTGCCTCCCGCAGACCTTCCTGCCTGGCTGTGGTAAGCCACTACCTCTCTTTCTTCAGTCCTTTCTGGTCCCTTAGTTGTCTAAGGGACTCCCTTCTGCCTCTGGGCCTGCCTGCTAGAGTTCTGCTTCTAAGATACTACAGGGGTCCAGAGGCAGTAGCTCTGGGAATCCTTGGGGGGTGCTTCACACATCTGGGTCCTTGGGGGGTGCTTCCTTAGATGTGGGGTCCTTCATGACATGGGGTCTTTGGGAGATGCCACTTCAAATGTTGATGATTCCCGAGATGTGAGGTCCTTGGGGTGCCTTTTCAGTGATGATTCCTCAGGTTCAAGGCCATTGGTGGATGCTCCCTGAACTGTGAAGTCCTTGGACGTGCTCCTTCAGGCGCAATGTCTTTTGGGACATTCTCTAAGACATGGGATTTGTGTGTGAGTGTGTGTGTGTGTGTGTGTGTGTGTGAGTGTATGTGTGTGAGAGAGAGAGAGATTATACATGAGTACAGGCTCTGCATCATTTCTGTTCATCTCCCTCCAACTTCTCCCATATCCTCACTTCCTCTCATTTTCTTGAGTAATGATAATAGATAGACAGACAGATGGATGGATAGATAGATAGATAGATAGATAGATAGATAGATAGATAGATAGATGGATGGATGGATGGATGGGTGATAGGTAATGCACTGAATCTATTCTTAGGGCTGTCCACTTGGAATTAGAAGCCTCTCGGGGAGCTAGTCCTTGGAGAAAACTGATTCTCCCTCAGCATCCATTGGTTACCACAGCTCATCTTGAAACGGGGCCCCATGAACTTTGCCCCATCACTTTAGTGTGTCACTGGTTTTATCATATGCAGATCTCATTGGACTCACACTGTAGAGATTTCATTGCTGTAACTTCCCTATCAGAGACATAGGTAGGATCTTTGGAAGTGGGGGAGGTCTCAGGTGTGGGGGTCCTTGGCGGGAGATGCTCTCACACCCATACCATCCTGCTGTCTGAAGAGTTCAAGTCAATATGACACTGATTGTCTGCTGAAGACACTGAACAGAGAAAGAGCTCATTATTGTGTTATTTATTTATTTATTTATTTATTTATGGTCTTTTGAGACAGGGTTTCCCTGTAGCCCCAGCTGACTTGGAACTCATGTAGACCAGGCTGGCCTTGAACTCCCAGAGATCTACCTGCCTCTGCCTCTGCCTCCCGAATGCTGGGATTAAAGGCTTGCGCCACCACGCCCGGCCCCAGTGATGTTTTTTAAGAAAACATTTTATTTATCTTATTAAATTTTTTAAAAGTTTTTTTATGTATGAGTGTGTTTCCTGAGTGTAGTAAGTGTACCCATGTCATGCAATGCCCAAGGAAATCAGAAGAGGTCATCAGATCCCCTGGAACTGGAGTTACAGATGGTTGTTAGGCACCATGTGGGTGCTGGGAACAGAATCTGGGTCCTCTGCAAGAGCAGCCAGCAAGTGCTCTTAACCACTGAGCCATCTCTCCAGCTCCAAGGGAGCCTGTGATTTAAATGCCAAGTGCTTTCTGGTGTCCTTTTCTTTGGATGGGGACCCCGACATATTCTGGGGGGCATCCAAATTCTACCCATACTTTTTCAGAGGAGGGTTGTTTGATCATTTCAGGTTTTTGATTTCTGTACATATAGTGTCACTCTGTATGTAGCCCAGGCTGGACTGGAACTCCAGTGGATTCTCCTGCCTCAACCTCAAGAGTGCTGAGATTACAGGCATGTACTACTAACTCACGAGGATGGACCAGCACCTGGGCCCCACTGTTATCCTCTGGAAACTTCTTCCTGAGTCCTAAGGGTCCTTGGTGATAGCCCACCACACCGTTTATTCTTATAGATTTTTACTGATTTGAAGGAGAGATGTGGGAAGAAGAGCAGGACCCAGAAGGAGCAGGAGCCACTGATCTCCCTGCCATCACCCGGACAGGGGGTTTTGCTTCTTTTTAATGATTTTAATTTTATTCAAGTGTATGTTTCTGCCACAGATGTACACATGCCTTCAGGGGCCAGAAGAGGGCCTCAGAGCTGGGTTGTGAACCACCTGACCTGGGTGCTGGGAACCAAACTTGGGTCCCCTGGAAGAGCAGTAAGCACTCTTAATTGCTGAGCTGACTCTTCAGCTCTGACCTGAGTTTTTAGGGCCACACACGGTTGGCAGGCTTTCTTACCTGTGATGTCAGGAATTGAATGTGTGAAAGTTTACCTAGTGAGTGAGAGAGTCCAGCTTCGTCTAATCCAAAACAGAACCTCCACCGTCCCCCAGGGCAGGATCTGCCTCTTTACATTGCATGCTGGGTGTTGGGCACAGGTGTTGGCAAGTAGGGATGGAATGATTGGATGGGTGGGAATTTGGAGACTTAAGATGTGTGTGCCACCTGTTAGGATAAGTGACTGGGAATGAGAAAGTGCCTAGAGGAGCCCATGAAGAGCGGCGTGTCAGCCATGTTGCTTGCTCCTGCTGGAGGCTTTCGGGGGTGTTTGAGTGTCACGTAGTTATTGCTGCTGGTGGATGTTGGATCCTGTGGATAAGCCAAGGCATTTAGGGCAGCAGGACAAACTGCCACAGGGACTTCTTTCAGAAAAAAATATTTTTATTTTGTGTGTATGAGTGGTTTGCCTGTATGTATGTAAGCACACCACATATGAGCAGTGCTGTATGTATGTAAGCTGTATGTATGTAAGCACACCACATATGAGCAGTGCTGTATGTATGTAAGCTGTATGTGTGTAAGCACACCACATATGAGCAGTGCTGTATGTATGTAAGCTGTATGTATGTAAGCACACCACATATGAGCAGTGCTGTATGTATGTAAGCACACCACATATGAGCAGTGCTTGTGGAGACCAGAAGAGGGCATTGGATCCCCCTGGACCTGTAGTAGTGGCTGCTGGGAGCCAAACCCAGGTCCTCTGGAAGAGCTGCGCGTACTTGTTACCTCTGAGCTGTCTCTCCAGCCCCCAGGGGAACTTCCTTCAGTGACCAAGTGTCTCTGCCTTTCAGGTGGCCTCGAGATGGACCAGGAGCTTACAACTTCCAGAACTCCAGAATTAGCACCATCTGTGCCAACCACTTTCATGCTAGCTAGCATCTGTCTTTCCATACAGTTACTATTAATCAACATTTTTCTTTTTCTAAAAACGCAAGTGTAGGTGTCATGCAAATTAGATGATCTGTAAAGGCTACTGTTCCGAAGTCCTAACTGAAAGATGACTGTTTGTTAGTTGTCTTAACATAATCCGTGTATTTCCCTAGCAATCCCTGACACGCCCCACTTACAGCAGCAACTGCTTCTCATCTCTGTCCTGCTCTCCTCCTCAAAGCCTATTTTTCCCTTTCTTTCCGGCTGCACTGGTGGTTGAAGCCCTCCTTGTATGTACTACGTGCTCTAACTGAGCTGTACCCCAAAAAGTCAATCCTGTCTACCATGTATCCACATCCTGTTTCCCTTGTTTTTTCTTTAATTTTTTTTATATGTATGAGTGTTTTGCCCTCATGAATGTTAAGTACCGTCTGTGCAATGCCCATGAAGGCCAGAAGGCTGTGTCTGATCCCCTGGAGTTGGAGTTACAGACAGTTGTTAGTTACTCGTGGAACTACTAGCATCCTCTGTAAGATCAGCCAATGCTCGTAACTGCTGAACCATCTCTCCAACCTCCCACACCCCTTTTTTTGAAACTGAGTCTCACTATGTAGCCCTGGCTGGCCTCAAACTCAGAGATCCACCTGCCTCTGCCTCTGCCTCCTGCATGCTGGGATTAAAGGCATGGGCCACCATGCTGGGCCAGAGAGTATCTTTTAAAAAGGAAAGTTAAAGGGCCCTGGAGATGGCTCAGTGGGTAAGGTATCTGCCAACTTCCATAGGGAATATGCAGTATGTGGTCCTTCCTGCTCAGCTTTTTCTCAGCCTTTTATTTATGTGGGTGTCTGCGCATGTGCCACGTGTGGGCGGTGGCCAGGGAGACTAGAAGAATGTCAGATCACCTGGTACTGACTCTTTAACCTCTGAGCTATCCCCACTTTCTTGTTATTGTTTTGAGACAAGATCTCATGTAGCCCAGGCTGGTCTTGAACTTGTGATCAATCCTCCTGTTTCTGTCTGTCTCCTGAAGTGTTGGGTTATTATAAGCATGTGCCACCATACCCAATTTTATGCAGTGCCCGGCGGGATGGAACCCAGAGCTTCATGTATGCTGAATAAGCACTCTACCAGCTCAGCTATATCATCCCCACCAAAAAAAAAAAAAAAAAAAGGCCAATTGTGGTGACGCATGCTTACGATCNAAAACATCCCCCCCAAAAAAAAAAAAAAAAGGCCAATTGTGGTGACGCATGCTTACGATCCTAGCCCTGAGTGTGCTGAGGCAGGAAGAGCTCAGGCTCAGAGGCCACTTGTTAGGATACTTAGTGAGACCCTGCCTCTAGAGAAACAGAAGAAAGTCTGCTCCGATTTGTGTGGAGATAGTTCACAGCCGGGGTGCAGGCAGCATCCGTTTTTTTCTGATTTGTGCCACTTCATCTGTATGGGATTTTTTTTCCTGTTTGTATCAACTCTATCTTCTATTTCTTAATATTTTACTTATTATTTTCAATTTACATTTATGAGTATTGCCTGCATGTACTTATGCACTTGTGTTGCGCAGTGCCCATGGAGGCCAGAAGAGGGCGTTGGATCCCTTGGAACTGGAGTTGCAGATGGTTGTCAGCTGCCGTGTGGGTGCTGAGAACCCAACCCAGGTCCTCTGTAAGAGCAGCCAGTGCTCTTAACTGCTGAGCCATCTCTCCAGCCCCTCTTTTCTTTCTTTTTTTTTTTTTTTTAAAGGCAGGGTCCAATACACAGTGCAGGCTGGTCTGGAACTTGTGATGTCCTGCTTCAGCTTCCCCATGCCCATCAGCATTAAGAAAATTCACCCTGGGCTGCAGAAGTAGTTTGGTGGTTAAGAGCATGAGTTGGTCTTCCAGAGGACACAAGTTCAGTTTCAAGTCACCACGTCAAGTGGCTCCCAGCTGCTCCTGGGGCATCTGGTGCCTCTAACTTACCAAGGTACCTGCATTCACGTGCACACACACATACACACACACACACACACACACACACACCCTATTATAAATATATAAAATTGTTTTTGTTTTGTCTTTTTGAGGCATGGCCTCCCTGAGGCTCCAGCTGTCCTGGAACTCACTGTCCTGAACCAGGCTGGCCTTGAACTCACAAAGATCCTCCTCCCTCTGCCTCCTGAGTGCTGGGATTAAAGACGTGTGCCACCAGGCCCATATGTTCACACTGGTGTGGACTCAGCACCCGTCCATCCTTATCACTAGAGCTTTATCATTCCAGACTGAGCTCGAATCCATTAAACATCAGCTGCTCCTTTACCCACACCTCCCTCAGCCCCTGATAGCTTTAACTGTGTCTGAATTTGATGCCCGACACTGCAGAAGAGGAGTCATGCAGCGTTTGACCCTTTGCTTTTGGCTTGAGTCATTAAGGTCCATCCCGGGTCAAACTCTCCTTTCTAAGGCTGACAGTATCTACTGTGTGTAACTGACATTTTGTTTATTCACTCATAGATTGATGGACATTTGGAACATTTCTGCCTTTTGGCTGTTTCATGTCACCCCATGAGCACTGTGTGCTAATATGTGCTCTGGGACCCAGCCGAGGCCAGGCTGATGACTCATCTTGGAGTCCCCTCCCTCACTGCTCAGGGAGCTGCCCTACCTCAGTGCAGCTTTGCTTCCTCCTGTCCTCGTTCTTCATTCTTATTGATCATAAGATGACAAACCTGAGAGCCAGTGGCTCAGAGTGAAGTGAACGACTGCTGGGTGTCCAAGCCCTACTCTCCGCCCCAGTCTAGGGCTCCTGTGATGCTTTCATTGCCTGTAAGGGAAACTAGAAGAAAAAATAATGAATGAACTTGCTTCTTTTTTAAACATTTTATTTATTTTGTGTGTATGAGTGTATTGCCTGCATATATGTAAGTGTGCCCATGTTGTGCAATGATCTCAGGGGTCAAAAGGTGTCAGATCCCCTGAACTGGAGTTAAGAGCAGTTATTAGCCGCCATGCGGGTGCTAGGGAATAGAACCCAGGTTCTGCAAAAGCAGCCAGTACTCTTAATTGCTGAGCCCCCTGTCCCTAAACTTGCTTCTTAAGATTGCAATACTTTTTTTTTTTTTGGTCTTTTTGAGACAGGGATTCCCTTTAGTTCTAGCTATCTTAGATCGCAATGTAGACCAGGCTGGCCTTTGAACTCAGGGAGATCCCTCTGCCTCTGCCTCTGCTAGGATTAAAGGCATGCGTCACCACACCCAGCAAGATTGCAATCTTCAGGGTCTCTAACCCTATATAGTTCTTAAGGCCTACTATGTCTATCATAAAACCAGGACTACAGGCCAGTCAAAAGCTAATAGGATAGCTATTAGTATCAAAACAGTGGTCAGAATAGGGCTGGGTATGGGGACACAGGCCTGTTGGAGGCCTGCCTGGTTGACATAGCAAGTTCCAGACTATATAGTAAGCTCAGAATCAGTTCGTCTCCGTCTCTGGCCTGGGAATGTAGATTCTGCGCTGACTTAGATTCCTTTCACAGAGACAAGTTCGTTCTGTGAACAGACTTGACCAGGGCCACTCTCTAACACCGTGCGAAGGCTCTGACCAGAACCCATTTCCGACAGCCCAACTGGGTGTCAAACAAGGGACTGTTTGCTCTGCTTCTATCCTTTCCAGGCGTCTTATTTGTTTGACAGGATACGATGAGGCCTCAGAGCCTCTGATAGTTTCCAGATGGAGCTAAGAAGGCCCCTTTAAAGACCAACACAAAAGATCTGTCACCACTCCGGTGGCACGGGAGGATTCTGGCCTAAACCCCACCTCCCCCAAAGACAACAAAGACCTCGCTGTCTCAGATGTTAGGCTTCAGGGGGAGCCTTCTTCACTGCACTGTGGCAATGGCTGCTGCCTGGTTCTTAGAGCTCAGCAGTATCCTTCCCCTCCACCAGGTATTGCCAAACCCCAAACCTGCTCCTAAAGTCCACTCTCTTCTAAACTGCCTCTCATAACGACCCTCTCTGACTCATCAATTGGGTCAGCTTCTTTTGCCCAAAGGAAAATTATTAGTTCTTGGCTTGTGTTCTTGATCTTAAATAGGAACTTTTTTTTTCCCTTAGGATACAGAAAAAGGGCTGCTAGGTGGTTTAGAATGGATGGCTTATATCTGGACAGCGTCGGTAGTCAACTTGACACACCTGGGTAAGGGAACCTCAGTTTAAGAATTGCCTCTATTGGATTGACCTGTGGCCTTGTCTGTGAGGCATTTTTAAGTTATTGAGTCATGTGAGAGGACACCCTTGATTGTTGACTGATGTGGTACCACATCTGGGCCAGTGGTCATGGGCACTATAAAAAGGCAGGCTGAGTTCCTTCATGGTCTGCTTCAGCTCCTGCCTCCAGGTTCCTGCCCTGAGTTCCCTCGGTGGTGAACTATGAGCTGGGATATATAACATGAAATATACCCTTTCCTTCCTAAGTTGGTTTTGGTCAGTTTTTATGACAGCAAATGAAAGTAACTGGAACAGAAATTAGTGCCAGTTGTTGTGAAGAAAATGACCATGTGGATTTTGGAGGAATGTGGAAGATTTTGGAAGTTTGGACCAGAAGAGAGGTTGAATGCTGTAAACAGAGCATAACGGGCCATTCTCATAGGAGCCTGGAAGAAAGTAATGCTGAGAGCAAAGTAATATGAGAGAGAAATAAGAATTTAAGCAGTGACCGGGGTATTTTGTCAAGAGTCTGGCTGCTATCTGCCCAGAGATTAAGAGACTGCCTGAAGCTAAGTTGAAAAGCAGTGGACTAATTTCTTTGCTGGGGGAAATTTCAAGACAACCTATCCTATAAATTGTGGCACGGCTATTAATGGTGAATATTATATATATACTACTGTGAAAAAAAGTCTAGTTTGGCATAAAGAAATGCAGAATCAACAATTTGGGTTGAAAAGAGCTCTTAGCAATGTTCCAGCAAAGGGATGTACTAAAGAGAGGAGATGCTCTCTCTGATAAAAGATTAAAGCCTTTAACAAGAGCCCAGAGATCCCCACTTAAACAATGAAAGCAGTGTCCTGAGGGCTGGACCGCACAAGGCCAAGCCTCCAACTCGTGAAAGGAAAAAGTCTAAGGAATTTTCTCCTAGAAAACTGCAACCCGCATAAGCTGCTGGTAATGTGGACGAAGCAGCTGAACTGGGCAGTGTCCTTCACATGGTGCTGGCTTTAGAGGCATGAAAGATGCAAGAGTGAAGGGACCATCTGTTCTTCCTCTGAGGTTTCAGAGAGCTGCTGAGGCTGGGCAGCATGCAGCAGAGGTGTCTGCATAAAGAAGGCCCTGACAGGCCTTTGCATGAAACTGAGGGTAAAGCCTGGTTGGCAGTGGAGACCCACAGGACAGCCTGGAGATGTCAGCTGTGAGACATTTGCCAACGTGAGCTGCACATGGGCATTTGCCCTGCTGGTTTTCAGTCTTGTTTTGGCCCAGCGTTCCTCAGTGTGCCCACATCCTCCCTTTTGGAATAGGAATGTGATTCGTTCCATTTTATGTGTGAAGTAGATAATTTGTCTTTTGATCTTACAGGGGCTTACAATTGAGAGATTGCCTTGAGTCTCAGAAAAGACTTTGGACTCTAGATGTCTGACTAGTACTGAGACTGGTAAAGACTATGGGGACGTTTGAAGGTAGACTAAATTCATTTTGTATTTTACATGGTCATGAGCCTATGGGGGCCAGGGAGTGGAATGTGATGGTTTGAATACATGTCGCCCATGATCTCCAAGTATTTGGACATTTTGTCCCCAGATGGTGGCAGCATTTTGGGAGGTTTTAGGAGGTATGGCCTGGATGAAGGAAGCAGGATTGGGGGCAGGCTTTGAGAGTTCTTAAGACTTGCCAGATTTCCAGTCACTGTCCACTCCCTGTGCCCACTTGCTCTCCTTTCTGCTCCGTCTACCCCTGCTGCCATGCCCCTGCTGGCATTATGGACTCTAAGCCTCTGGAATCATAAGCCAAATAAACTCTCTCTTCTTTAAGTCGCCATAGTCATGGTGTCTTATCATAACAACAGAAAAGTCACTAATGCAGTTTATTTCCTTAGGCCCAGACGCTCCTGTGGCCGGCACACATCATACTCCCAGTCCCATCGGCTAGACCCAGGGAGGTGAAGAAAATGCACTCCCTCTACCCCTTCCAAATTCCCAGGACAAAACACCCATAAATAAAGTTCTCCTTCTGGCCTTTCTGATTGCAGGAAAATGGATACAGGGACTTTTCTTTGGATTCAGTTGCCAACTGTTTACTCTGCTGCTAAGTTCAATGACAGCAGCCAGACATTGTGACACATATTTTTAAATCCTGTGCTCAGAAAGCAGAGGCAGACAGGTCTGTGAGTTCAAGGCCAGCCAGAGACTACATATTAAGACTGTCTCACGGGCTGGAGAGATAGCCTAGCGGTTAAGAGCAACGACGCTCTTGCAGAGGACCCGGGTTCGATCCCCAGCACCCACATGGCGGCTAAGAACCGTCTGTAACTCCAATTCCAGGAGAACTCCAGTTCCAGGGGAATCCAAGACCCTCTTCTGACCTCCGCGGCATTGCACGACACGGGTGCACAGGCCTGCATGCAGACAGTACATTCATACACATACAAAAATAAATAAATAAATAATAATAAAAAAAGACTGTCTCACAAACAAAAATTTATTGGCGGGCATCCTGGCACCTGTAGACTAAGCAAAGGAGGCCCCAGAACAAGGGGGGGGGGAGTGCTAGGCTGTGGTGTGCCCAAATACCATAGTTACCTTCTCTTCCTAGACCACTAGTCATTGTTGGGAATGAGCCAGTTGATCCACACTTCAGGGAACATGTTGAAGAATTAGCGAGATAGGAACTAACAGAGATGTTCCTTGTCACCTTCCTCTCTTTGAGTACAGGGAACAGCTCTCGATGGCATTCGTGCTTTTGGAATACATACTGAGGAACTGGAACTCCTTTGATCTCCCGAGCCAAAAGAAACACCCGATCTTTTTCTGCTCCATTGCCTGGCCAGCCTACAGATTAGAAGATGAGGTGTGGCTACCCGAGGGAAGCATCAATCATAATTCAATACTGTAACTGGACTTTACTCTGTCATAGAAATTGAAACTAGGTAGAACTGTCATATGTACAAAGATGCATTAAGGGGAAAATCCAGATCTTTTCCAAACTGTCAGGTAGACTTAGCTCTACTCAATCACAGCAGCACAATGCAAGTCTACTCAATGTGAGGGACAAGAAGCTAGCTGTATGAGAGATAGGTAGAAAGACAGGATTGCTGAAAAGTATCAAAGATGGTGAACTTCTGATTTGTTCTGAGACAAATGCCTAGGAGCTAGCCAACAGGGCCCCTTCTCAGGCTGACCCATCAAGACCAGTTTAGATAAGTCCAAGGCCAGAGCTGTCATGTCTTCATTTGGAGCTACAAGCCTATCAGCTCTCTCTTTGTTATCAATCCAGAATTAGTGGGGGTGACCCACTGTATACCACCAAGAACACTTAAAAGGCACAGGCCCTCTCCAGGGACTTAGGTTTTGGTTTCTGAATCCCTCACCAGTTGGGGGAGTCCATCTCTGCTCTGATGTGAGGGTGTGCTCCTTCACTTTTAATAGTCTGCTACCTGTTGCTTTCTGCCGGGTCTGAGAGTCTTCCTGCCTTCTAATTCTTTATGTGGTTGAGAAAAGGAACTTCATGATTCCTAGATGGTAGCAAAAGGATGAGCCTTTCTGGCCGAGGGGGCCTTTTTTTTTGGGGGGGGGAGGTTGAGACAGGGCTTCCCTGTAGCCACAGATGGCCTAGAACTTGCTGTGTAGACCACACTAGTCTTGAACTCATAGAGATTTTCCTGCCTCTGCCTCTGCCTCTGCCTCCTGAATGTGGAGATTAAAGGTGTGTACCACCATACTGGGCTCTTTTTTTAAAAAAATATTCTATTTTCATGAGTATGTATATCTGCATATATGTTGTGCAATGCCTGCAGAGGTCAGAAGAGGGCATCAGATCTCCTTGAACTGTAGTTAAGGACAGTTGTTAGCCTCCATGTAGGTGCTGGGAATCGAACCCAAGTCCTCTGCAAGAGCAGGAGCCATCTCTTGGTCCTCAAGGGGACTAATTCTGAAAGGGAGCTTCCCACTCTGCCACCTTGTCTCCCCTTATCCTGAGACAGTGCCAACATCCCCTCCTTTAGAACCTTCTCGGCCTATTATTTCCCCACTGGAAGGACCAGCTCCCTCATACTCCCTCCAGGAGATAGCAGGAGCACTCGGACCAGAGTCTGGGTTCCATTTCCCCTATGGGACCTCAGGTAGATTAAAATAGATGTAGGTAAATTCTTCCTCAAAGACCTTAACTGAATAGTGAATTTTTTTAATCAATTGATTTTTTTATGTGTATGAATGTACTGTCTACATGTAGGTTTGTGCACCCATGTCATGCAATGCCGCAGAGGCCAGAAGAGGGTGTGGGATTTCCCTGGAACTGGAGTTAAAGATGGTTCTCACTGCCATATGGGTGCTGGGGATTGAACCCTGGCCCTCTGCAAGAGCAGTCAGCACTCTTAACCGCTAGGCCATCTCTCCAGCCCCAAATCCAAACTACTGTCAGGAAAGATAATGTACTACAAGTAACTATGAAACAGAGGGAGGATGTCTGTAGGTCATGGGGACAAGAGCAGAAGTTTGACACAAATGAGACTGAGGTTCAACCTCTAATTTCCTGAACGCGGACTGATGAGACTTTGCTGGATAGCTTTAGTGTCAACTTGACACACCTGGCTTGAGGGAGCCTCAATTGGGGAATTGGCTCCATTGGATTGGCCTGTGGCCACATCTGTGGAGTATTGTCTTGATGGTCAAGCAGTGTGGGAGGGCCTACAATGAGTAATGCCACCCTGGGCAGGGTGTTGTATACTGTATAAGAAGGTGGGCTGGGCATGAGCCAGGGGAGCAAGCCAGTGAACAGCATTCCTCCATGGCCTGTACTTCAGCTCCTGCCTCCAGGTTCCTACCCTGAGTTCCTGTCTTGGGCTCCCTAAGTGATGAACTGTGACCGAGGAGGAAATAATCTTTCCTCCCCAAGTTGGTGTCGGTCAGAGTGTTTTGTCACAGCAATGGAAGACAAACTAGAACAGACCATCCCAGGTTCAGCTTCCCCACCTCAGAGACAGGGTGATGACACTGGCCCAGGTTTAACTTCCACTTCTGGGACACAGGCTAATGAGAACCTGTGTGAGCCCAGCTCCCACCCTTATGAGAGTAAGCAATAGTCTCTGACTTCTCCAGTCTTCCTTTCCCCACAGGACAGAACGCTGTTCCCCACATGGACCCTAGATGGGAATATGTGGAAGGGGGGAGAAAGAGAACAAGGGAATGGAGACATAGGTGTTTTGTTTTGTTTTCAGATCAGTATTCTAGAAAGGCTGCACAAGACAGGCTTGGGGGGGGTAGTTTAACTGAGCCTGTTGATAGAGCAAACCCCTTCCCCCTGCCACAAGTGCTCAGCTTGTTGACCTAACTGCCCTGACCAGAGTCTTATAACTAAATAAATGGGAAAAGGTTAATGGTTATAGTGACTCAAGATATTCTTTTTTGGTGTTCCATGCCCATGTAGCTATCTGGAAAGAAAAGTGATTCCTTGCTGCTATTAGTCCTATCAGATACCATAAGGAAACAAGCTGTCCTCTGCCTTCTCACCTTGAGAGGCGGCAGTCATTCTTATCAGCAGACATCCACCAGAAGACCAGGGAGTTCTTTTTGAGACGGGCCTTGGTCTGATCTTCTATGCCATTTGTGGGGGAGTAAGTAGTGTGTATGTGGGGGTGTCCATATCTGGGTAGATAAGCAGTCTTCATTCACAGCATCTGGGTGTGATTCTTGATACTGGCCATTTGTGGTAAGGAGCCAAGGCCCACTAGGAGTTAGGCTCTAGACATTTACACGTGACGTTACAAGCCACTGACTGTGGCTCCAAATAGAATGGGATCCTTCGAGTGGGAATTCCTGCTTTCATCTTCAGCTTTTTTGGTCTCAGTAACTCTCAGAGCTTGGTAGGGTGGTGGAATCCAGTTAAGTGGCCCTGAAGCCTGATGTCCATCAAAGGAAAGAATTTCAGAACAAAACAGAGTAAAGCAAAGTGAGTTTATCAGTGACACAGAGAGGTAAGACCTTGAAGACTGTTGTCCGTAGACTTTAGGGAACACGCCCAAATCTCACTAGCAGCTATGTATGTAATTCGGGGGCTCCAAAGCCTCTTAGTCTGTAACTAAGTTTATATATTAGGGAAAGAATGTTGGTGTATCTATTTCTCTTATCTACAGAATTCTTTTATCTATAGACTGTTTTAGGCACATTGCACAAAGCTAGAAGAGATGAAGACGGTGGCTGTGCAAGTTACCGGGAGGTCGGACTGAAGGTGCGGCTCATTCGCCACTTTAACAATCTCATTTTGATATTTCTCAGAAAGCAGAGTACAGATCTTCTTCAAGGGGTCTGTTCAACTTTGTTGCAATCCCGCTGGATGTGGTGGTGCCTACCTTTAGTCCCAGGATTAGGGAAGCAGAGGTAGGCAGGTGTCTGAGTTGGAAGCCGGCCTGGCCTACACAGTGAGTTGCAGACCATCCAGGCTTCATAGTGAAACCCTGTCTCAAAAGGGGAAAAAAGGATATTGAAATTCTGGGTGGCAGCCGGCCGGAGGCCAAAGCTGGAGCCAGGAAGAGTGAGAGAAGGCTTTCTTGTGTCATGTCCCTCCGTTCCCTACTAATTCTGTGTCCGATGAGGTGCAACCTCACTGAGGGCCTCTTGTCACCAAGTCTTCAGAAAACTTTTCTCTCTGGACATTAGAAAGAAGAGAGATGTCGACAAGAGAAATCGTGCCCAACTGCTTTGAAACTCCATGTCTGCCCACTAAGAGCCCTGAGAGAGCAACCCAGGTGGTAGTGATGAGTTACTGGGCTATAGATGCCACTCTGGGACAGAGGGCAGGCTTTTCTCCTCTTAGAAAAAAACTACTTTTGCCGGGCCTGGTGGTGCACGCTTTTAATCCCAGCACTTGGGAGGCAGAGACAGGTGGATTACTGTGAGTTCAAGACCAACCTGTTCTACATAGTGAGTTCCAGGACAGCTGGGGCTACAGGGAAACCCTGACTCAAAAAGACCAAAAAAAAAAAAAAAAAAAATCTACTTTTACCTCAGAGTAGGCTGGGCTCCTAGCAAGGTCACTGCCTCTGGGCAGGACTTTTGTTTTGTTTGAAAGGGTTAACCATAACAAAGCCTGGCTTCAGTAGACACTACCCACCCAGAAAATTCCACACATTTATTTATTTATTTATTTATTTATTTATTTATTTATTTATTTATTTTTGTCTTTTCGAGACAGGGTCTCCCTGTAGCCCCAGCTGTCCTGGAACTCACTCTGTAGACCAAACTGGCCTTGAACTCACAAAGATCCGCCTGCCTCTGCCTCCCAAGTGCTAGGATTAAAGGCGTGCGCCACCACGGCTGGCTTTCTTTTGTTTTGTTTTGTTTTCTGGTCTATTTGAGACAAGGTCTCCCTGGAGCCCCAGCTGTCCTGGAACTCACTCTGTAGACCAGGCTGGCCTTAAACTCACAAAGATCCACCTGCCTCTGCCTCCCAAGTGCTAGGATTAAAGGCGTGTGCCACCACGCCCAGTAATTCCACACTTTATTTATTTATTTTTTAATTCCACACTTTAATAAGCAGGCCTAGCCCATCTCAAGTCTGATCCCTAAGCCATTCATGATATTTGCACAGATAACCAGTCCCCTAAAAGAAATGACAAAGGTGTCCCACTTAATAAGACCTAGCTACTCTCCTTATAGCTATTATAAAAAGGTTTCTCCTCCCTCTCAGGGACACAATCCCTGTTCTGGGAAGTTACCCACTGCAATCTTTGCAGTGTCTCATTAAATCATTCTTTTCTGGGGACTGGGGTTGAAGCTTAATTGGTAAAATGCTTGCCTAGCACACACTAAGCCCTGGGTTTGATCTCTAGCACCACATAAATCAGGCATGATGGTGCTTGCCTGTATTTCCAGCATTCAGGAGGTAGATGCAGGAAGATCAAAAATTCAAGTTTATCCTCGGCTAGACAGCCGTTTGAGGCCAGCCTGGGCTACATGAAACCCTGTCTCTAAATAATAAAATGGAATAAATTTTTTCTATCAGTCCTAGACTTTGTTGAATTCATCCACAGCCTGTGAGTCATCACTGGTGTGTCACTACTCCCTTGTGCTAAGACAATATCTTCAGGCATGCAAGGACGCACCCCCTTTCCCTTGTCACAGTCACCCCGAACAGCCCTTTGGAGCAGGTTCTGAATTCAAAGGTGCTTCATCTGCTGGCTAGAAGCACGACTTCCAGACTGAAGTGCACTGGTGTTCAAGGTCAGTAACCACACTCAGTGTGCAGAATCAGAGAGATTTGACGAGAGCTGACCCAGAGCAGTAAAACATGTGAAGATGCTCCTGACAGCCTCCTTCCGGTGTTTGCTCGCTTCTCATAGACAAGGCCATAGTTTTTAATGAATACACAGGAGAAAGGAGATTGACATCAAGTACAATTATACACCCAGAAACACTCCAAGTCACATATGTTGACCAACTTCTAAGAGCTAGGTTAAGCCATCCTACACAAACTTTATCTAAAGACTTTCTATAATAAATATATTGAAAAAGAGGCCATCAAGCTTGAATATAATGATTTTTATCTTCTTAAGACAAGGTCTCCCTGTAGCCCCAGCTGGCCTGGAACTCAGCATGTAGACCAATATGGCCTCCATCTCACAAAGATCTACCTTCCTCTGCCTCCTGAATGCTGGGATTAAAGGCGTGCACCACCACACCTGGCTTAACAGCACTTTCTGTACTTGCAGAGGACCCGGGTTTGATTTCCAGCATCCACATGGTGGCTAATAATCACCTGTAACTCCAGTTCCAGGGAACCTGACACCCTCTTCTGACCTCTATGGGGTCCTGTACATGCATAGTACATACACACATCCTCAGGCACACACATATATGCATACAAGTAAATCTTTAAAGAGTACTGATTGTCTGGGCGTCGTAGCCAATGCCTTTTATTTTCTTTATTTTATTTTATTTTATTTTATTTTATTTTTTTTTTGTCTTTTCGAGACAGGGTCTCCCTGTAGCCTTTTATCTCAGCACTTGGGAGACAGAGGCTGATGGATCTCAGTGAGAAGGAGGCAGTCTGGTTTACATAGCGAGTTCCAGCCCAGCTGGGGCTACAGAAAGACCTTGTCTTAAAAAAATATATTCTAAAGGCATGGTGGCGCATGCCTTTAATCCTAGCACTCAGGAGGCAGAGGCAAGTGGATCTTTGTGAGTTCAAGGCCAGCCTGGTCTACAGAGTGAGTTCCAGGACAGCTGGGGCTACAGAGAGATCCTGTCTCAAAAAGACCAAATATATATATACTGATTAGCTGAGATTAATCACCTACTATAAAATGACATTTGTGTGAAATCTACACACACATTTGCTGTCATACACACAGATTTCCCCCTAGCTACTAATAAGGTTTCATGTTTTTGCTTTGTTTGGTGTTTTTGAGACAGGGTCTCCCTGTAGCCCCAGCTGGCCTTGAACTCACTCTGTAGAACAGGCTGGCCTTGAACTCACAGAGATCCGCCTGCCTCAGCCTCCTGAGTCCTGGGATTAAAGGGATCTGCCACCATGCCCACCGACAAGCTTAAAAATCTTTTTATCATTTATTCATGTATTTTGTGTGTGAACGCATGTGTGTGGGTGCTTATGTGACTTGGTGTGCATGTCAAGGTCAGAGGACAACTTTCGAGAGTTTGATCCTCTCCCTCAGCAAGGCCTGAATTGGGTAGTGAGTGCTGAAATCTTCCTTGGGCTGGGGAGATGGCTCAGTAAGGAATTTCCTTGTCATGTATGTGTAAGGGGCTGAGTTCACACCTCAAAACCCATGTAAAAAAGCCCAGCCTGGTGATACATGCTTTGAAATCCCAGTGCTGGAAAAACAGAGACAGGTTGGTCCCTGGAGTTTGTTAGCCAGGAGTTTAGCCTAACTGACAAGCCCTAGGCCAGTGAGAAACTCTATCTCACAAAAAATGTGGATGGCACCTGAGGAACAACACTGGAGGTTGACCTCTGGCATCTACATATACATGTATAATATTCATGCACACATGCACTGTGCACACATGAAATGCACACAGAGATACAAGAATGTTCCTCCTCTACAATGCAGCCTTTTGAGGGTTCAGGGGTGCTTCAGATTCTCTTTTGTAAGAAATGTGCATGTGTATGAGTATACATACAAAGGCACATGTATATGTTCAGAAGGAACCATGAATTCCTTGAAACTAGACATGATCTTGTATTACAGAAGAGTAAGAGAAGAATTTACGATGACAAGTGGGTTTCCAAGGCCAGGCCTCTACAGATCCTGGTCTTAGCTGAGCCTCCAGTCTCTCTCAGTGCCCCAGGCTGCTGCTTAGTTGGTATTCTCTTGGTTCAACAGTCAACGCTAAAGAAGACCTTAACTAGCTGGAGAGGGGTTAGGGATTCCACAGTGGAGAGACTAACACCAGAGGAGCCTAGCATGAAGGGGTCCTGCTGAGGACAGAGATGGTCCTCAGGGTCAACTGCCGGCATCTCCCATGTCCAGGATCAGTGATAGTCAGGTATATGGTGTCACACAGATAACTGACTGTACTTCAGACTCAAGGTGTCAGCCACATCAAGATATGCACAGGCTTTGCTCGCTCACCCTTGGTGGCAGAGTAAACAAGGACTCCCACACCACCGTCCCTCTGTCCCACCTTCTCTATAAAGCCTGGCTGGCCAGGCTGCTTTGTGAGCAAGCCATGTCCCTTGGAACCCACAGACGTGCCTGGGCTTCTGTGACTGGACTCAGCAGCTTCATTTGGAGTGTCAGGAGAGACCTCAAAAGTCTCTTGCCCAAAATAATCTTCTCCAAAGTACGGCCAAAGAACCTTCCCTGTTCTCATTTTTCTTCATGGAATGACCTGGAAGACTCCAGCGGAAAGGCTGGTGTAATCCAGGCAGCTGGCTAGCTGTAGCCGCCTCTGCAGCCGAGCAGGAGCTGCTTATCCAAAGGTAATTGAATATGGATCAGCTTTATAGAGAGCTTCGAAAAGGTCAGGCCAAGGGAGATACAAGTCCAACCCTGTCAACTGCCATGAGCAATTTTCAACGAGGCCCTTGAAGACAAATCATCAGGGGCCTGGACTTCTATTTCCTTATAGATTCGTACATCGTGCAGTGACCCAGTCTATCTTCTCGGACCACTTGGAGGTTCTGGCAGCTTCAGAGGGAGGTTTTGGTCAGGGTCACCTCACAGAAGCTTCAGGTCCCAGTGCTGTGTCATAGGGCCTATGACAGACACGAAAAGTGGGCCATATAGGTCAATCCTCCTGCCTCAGCCCTTTGTCAAGTCCTGCCTGGCCTCCACCCAACAGGCCTAGCTCTCCTGGACCTACACCTCCGCTTTCCTCACCCTCTCCACAGCACGAATGTCTTAGTTACTTTTTGTATTGGTTACTTTTCTGTTCCTGTAATAAATCACTATGACCAAGGCAACTTATAGAAGGAAGAATTTGGGGCTGGAGAGATGGCCTGGCGGTTGGGAGCGCCGACTACTCTTGCAGAGGACCCCAGTTCAATCCCCAGCTAAGAACATGGCAGCTAAGAACCGTCTGTAACTCCAATTCCAGGAGAACTCCAGTTCCAGGGGAATCCCAGACCCTCTTCTGACCTCTGCAGCATTGCACGACATGGGTGCACAAACCTACATGCAGACAGTACATTCATACACATACAAAAATAATAAATTTTAAAAAATTTAAAAAGGAAGAATTTGTCAGGCATGGTGGTGCACGCCTTTAATCCCAGCACTTGGGAGGCAGAGGCAGGCAGATCTTTGTGAGTTCAAGGCCAGCCTGGTCTACAGAGTGAGTTCCAGGACATCTGGGACTACAGGGAGACCCTGTCTCAAAAAGTCAACAACAAAAAAAATTTATTTGGCTTACAGTTCCAGATAAATAGGAATCCATCATAGCACAGAGGCAGCTGGAACAGAAAGTTGAACACTCACATCTTCAAGCACATATAGGAAGCAGGAGAGAGAGACAGAGAGAGAGAGAGAGAGAGAGAGAGATTTGAAGTGGCCTAAAGCTACAAACTCTCAAATCTCACACCCAGTGACACATGACCCTCCCCAAGTAGTGCCACCAACTGAACAGTGTTCAAACACTTGGGGCTTACGGTGAACACAGAGCACACACTCAAACCATCACACTTTTGCAGAACTGTAATCAAATGACCTAACACAGACAAATTTTTTTTTTGAGACAGTGTCTCCCTATAGCCCCAGCTGTCCTTGAACTCACAGAGATCCGCCTGCCTCTGCCTCCCGAGTAGTGCTGGGATTAAAGGTGTGTGCCACCATGCCCGACTTTAAGATGATTCTTAGAAGCCATGTGGGTGCTGGGAACTGAACCTGGGTCGTCTGCAAGAGCAGTAGGCACTCTTAACCGCTGAGCCATCTCTCCAGCCCAACACAATTTAAGAAATATTTATTTGAGCTTATGATTTTTTTAAATTTTTTAAACATTTATTTAGAGAGAGACAGAGAGAGAATGCACATCTGCCTCACATGTGGAGGTTAGAGGACAACTCTCAGGAGTTGGTTCTCTCCTTCCTCCACATGGGTCCCAAGGATTGAACTAGGTCATCAAATTCAGTGGCAAGAGCCTTTACTTACTGAGCTATCTCGATGGCCCTAGCTTAGGACTTGAGAGAGTCTTAGTTTACCATGCAAAGGAGGCATCCAGAGTTTAGGGCAGGGGCGGCATGTGGTAGAAGCTCCTCACATCACAGTGCACCAGGAAGCAGAGAGGTCCTATAACCTTCAAAGGCCCACTCCTTTAATCCCAGCACTCAAGAAACAGAGGCAGATTTTTGTGAATTCAAGGCCAGCTTGGTCTACTTAGCAAGCTCCAGGACAGCTGGGACTAAAAGGAGACCCTGTCTCAAAAAATACCATCCCCCCCCCCAAAAAAAGGCCCACTCCAAATGGCCTACTTCTGCCTGCTAGGTTCCTCCTCTTAAAAGCTCCAGTCTCTTGGGCTGGAGAGATGGCCTATTGGTTAAGAGCACCGACTGCTCTTGCAGAGGACCCGGGTTCGATCCCCAACACCCACATGGCGGCTAAAAACTGTCTGTAACTCCAATTCCAGGAGAACTCCAGTTCCAGGGGAATCCGAGACCCTCTTCTGACCTCCTCGGCATTGCACGACACGGGTGCACAAACCTACATGCAGACAGTACATTCATACACATACAAAAATAAATTTAAAATTAAAAAAAAAAAAAAGCTCCAGTCTCCCAAAATAGCTCCATCAGCCAGATAACAGGAATTCCAAAACTAAGCCTAGAGAGAACATTTCAGATTCAAGCCACACATCGTTGTTTGAGGGGCTCCCCGCACTGTCTTGGATCTTCAGTTATATTTGTTGTAGCTCTAACCACTTTTCCCTGTCCTCGTCAATAACTCATCAAATGAGATAATGTAACTGAAGATCATTTTGTCACCTAAAAAGTGGCCTGTAATATCTGTATTCAGTTTTTATCACTGTAGGATCAGTCATGATTCACCACTGGTCAAAAGGAGCCTGGAGGGCCGGGGAAAGGGCTCAGTGGGTACAGGTGGTGACCACATAAGCCCGATGACCCAAGCTCAACCCCCAAACCCACGTACAAAGGGAGATGCAATTGCACACACCTGTAATCCTGGAAGTCCCACAGCAAGATGAGAGGCAGAGACAAGCTCAAGGAGAACTTGTGGGCCGGCCAGCCTGTACTCAGAGCAGAAATGACACCCTGCTTCAACAAGGCGAAGCGACCAGTGAGAAAAGATGCAAAGGTATGCAGGGGGCTCCTGTTTGTCTAAGATCAAAGCAACTAAGAGGATGGAGTAAGTGGCGGAGATCTCCAGGCTAACGGCACAGCTTCTAGATTGGCCCTGGACTAGTCACGGCCATACAGACACCTCTTCACTTATGGTGACTACCTTTTACAAACTTTCTTTCCTTCTTTCTTCTTTCTTTCTTTCTTTCTTTCTTTCTTTCTTTCTTTCTTTCTTTCTTTCTTTCTTTCTTTCTCTCTTCTTATTTTGGGGGGTCTTTTTTTTTGAAACAGGGTCTCCCTGTAACCCCAGCTGGCCTGGAACTATGTAGACCAGGCTGGCCTTGAACTCACAGAGATCCGCCTGCCTCTGCCTCCCGAGTGCTGGGATTAAAGGTGTGTGCCACCATACCAGGCTCTATTCTTTTTACTATTTTTAAATCCCCTCTAACTTTGAAGAAATGGATAATTAATATGTTCTGTGTAAAGCACCTTGAAGTCCTGGAGGGAATGGAGCCCACATACGGAAGATAAGAAGAAAGACTACTGGGGCTGGAGAGATGGCTCAGCGGTTAAGACCACTGACTGCTCTTGAAGAGGACCTGGGTTCAATTCCCAGCACCCACCACATGGTGGCTAAGAACTGTCTTAGGTCAGGCATGGTGGTGCATGCCTTTAATCCCAGCACTCGAGAGGCAGTGGCAGGTAGATCTCTGTGAGTTCAAGGCCAGCCCGGTCTACATAGCAAGCTCCAGACCAGTTGGGACTAAAGGGAGAGGCAGGAAGATCAGAAGTTCAAGGTCATCCTTGGCTATAATAGCAGTTTCTGCCCGGTGTGGTGGTGCACGCCTTTAATCCTAGCACTCGGGAGGCAGAGGCAGGATCTTTGTGAGATCCGCCTGGGGCTACAGGGAGACCCTGTCTCGAAAAGACCAAAAAAAAAAAAAAAAAAAATAGCAGTTTCTAGGCTGGGCTGCACAAAACCCCATCTTAAACAAGCAAACACCACGAACAACAACCACGGAAAACCCCAAAGTTAAACCAACAACAAGACCTCCAACTTTAGCAAGAAGTTGAGACCTGCCGAAGCCATGTGTCCTGTCACTACCTGATTTCTACGTATAGACTTTGAACCTGCCTATGACAGATCAACGCATGGTGGAGAGGTAGTCCTTGCGTTTCAGTAGTCGATGAAAATATCTTCCTCTACTGAGGGGCTTCTCAGAGTCCCACCAGTCCGAGATAGCCTTTCCTGGGGCTTTGCGGCATCTACAGACTGAACTGCAATCATGTTTCTCACTGGACTCTATGGCCAACAGCACATAACATCTTCAGCTTCCACTCAGTCCCCAAACTCAGTAATGCAGCAGCCTTCCTTACCATGACCACCTCACAAAGACTCATCTGTGAAGCCGCTGGCTGGACCAGCTTCCCTCTTTCCTAGAACTGAATGAACCCTTGATGGTTAGCGTTCCTGTTCTGCAGGCTGGTCTCACTGGCTGTGTTTTGCTTGGCCCATTTGAGGGAGGGTTGTTTTTTTTTTTTTTTTTAGCCCGATCGTTGTCTCCCACGGGACAGTCCTCTGTCCCTCTATTTATCCCATTTCCCCATCCCCATCCCATCTAAAAATGGTTCTCATAGCCAAGCACGTCTGCTGTGATTACAAACATCTTCCAATCCAACCGGTCCCTGGCAATCCCTCAGATTTTTCTTCATCATTTTGAGACAACCTATGGTAACAAATTGAAACAGCATAGATCTTTGATTTCTAAGAGGGCAGAGTTACTACAAGGAAAACACAAGTAATAATAGAAGTGCCGCCATCTGCCAGGGCCTCCTCTGGGACAGGAGCTCTTCAGGCAGCCAAAGCGGCTGCCTGGTGGGCATTTCGTGAGACTTGAAGGGCTGTGACATCTGCTCCCACCTTTCCCCCCAGGGACTGCGCTGAGTCCAAGAAGGACTCCTTGGAACCTTTAGCTCATAAAATGTCCCACATCCACCAAGTTGGGCAGACTCAGGAGTACGTGTGAGTAGAAACTAGCCAGGCACCAGTAAACTCCACAGCTCCCAACTGAAAACACTGGAGGCAGTTGACACAAGAGCTGGATGCTGTGACACACACCTGTGACACAGCAAGCAGGACCAGTGTCAGGGTGTGGCTCAGCAATGCCTTTCTCCTGGGAGAAAGGTTGGTTAGGGCAGATAAGAGGAAACCTGAGCATCTCCTGCCCAAATAAGGAAGTGCTCAAAGAAAGGGGGGCAAACAAATAGACCAAAGGAAGCCAATGTGGGTCGCTCCTACAGGCCTCATCGAGGACAAGTTGCACGTCAGAACTAAAGGTAATAGTAATGATAGTAACCACTGAAGTAATAGTTTATGATAATAGTTTATGATGCCATATTCATAATAAAGACATAGCTATTTAGGCAGAGACCAGCAAGGAAAGGGGAAATTCTCCCATACTGTAAAATACCAGTAGGAGCTGAGGAGATGACTTGGTCTTATGGGAATATAAGGACCTGAGTTCCGATCTCCAGCGGCCATGTAAAAAGCTGGGTGTGGTGACAGCCACCGGTAATCCTAGCCCTGGAAAGGCAGAGAGGGAGGGTCCCCTGAGGCTTGCTTGCTAGTCTTGACGAATCAGTGAGCTCCAGGCTCAGTGACAGAACATTTCCAAAAATAAGGCAGAAAGAGTTGGAGGAAGATATCCAGTGTCAGTCTCTGGCCTCAACATGTACCTACACACGCATGCATGCACATATGAACACATACACATTCACAACTCCCAGCATCCATATGGCAGATAACAACCACCTTTAACTCTAGTTCCAGGGAATCCAATGCCCTCTTCTGACCTCCGAGGGCATTGCACAACAAGAGTGTACCTACCTATATACAGGCAATATGCTTATATACATAAAATTAAAATAATAAATAAAATATTTAAAAATTGTTTCAGGCAAGAGTGATTACTAAAACAAGAGCCTGATGTTTACTGAGCCACCAAATATTTGCATAGTCCCTCAACAGCACTCCCAACAGTACATAGCAATTATAGAGGCAGAAATAGAAACTTTTCCATGAGAAACTGTCAGATGCTGACTTAGTCACTCTGTCAGTACTGGAGGGAATGAATGGCTAACACGTGCCTCACGCTAAGATGCTCAAACCAGAAACGATCACTTTCTTTCTTTCTTTCTTTCTTTCTTTCTTTCTTTCTTTCTTTCTTTCTTTCTTTCTTTCTGACAAGGTCTTGATACATAGTCCTGGTTGGGCTGGAACTTCCTATACTATAGGAATTTAAACTAATGCAATGTAAATAAAGTGGACTTGTGCTCTTTAAAAAAAAAAAATTGAAAACCAAGCACAAGTAAAAAGGAAGATGGTAACTAGGCAGAATGCAGGCTAGGATATGATGGTACAGGGACCCTAAGGAAGAGTATGCAGCTTCCTAAAAGCCCTGTTCATGTGATTACCCAATGACCCACAACCCACTCTTGACTGTTTATCTTAGAGGAATGAAAAGTCCCACTCACACAGAATTGCAAACTTGAATGTTCCCAGCAGCCTCATTGGTTAATGGCTGTAAACTAGAAACAGCCAGAACAGCATTGCTCTGGTGAATGGTTAAAGTGGGGGTACATCTCACTGTTCAACACTACTCAGCAGTGAGAAGGAATAGCTGTTGGTGTGCACACATTTGGACTGTGTCCAGGACATTATGCTGAGTGAGAAAACCAACCTCAAAAGATCACGTACTATATGGTTCTATTTATGCAGCATTCCTGAAATGGCAAAATTACAGAGACACGAAGGAAATTAGTGGTTGCCAGATGTTGTGGGAGGCTGGAAGGAAGGCGGGGCTGTGACTGTAAAGGTGCCACAAGAGGGATCCTTGGGATAGGACAGGTCTAATCTTGACCATGACGGGAGGTGTTGGACAAATCTACTCAGGCAATGAACTAGTATTGATACACACACACACACATACACACACACACACACACACACACGCACACACACGCACACACACGCGCGCGCGCGCGCGATGGGAAACTGGTGAGACCTGAAGAGGCAGCCCTGGGCAGGACACCATCGTCAGTTTCTTGGTCTTGGTAAGGTGCTGAAGTTAGGCCTGGTGCTAGCACTGGGGAGCCTGAGGAGAGCTGCAGAGGGCCTCCCAGTGCGTTCCCGGGGACAGCTGCAGAGGGCCTCCCAGTGCGTTCCCGGGGACAGCTGCAGAGGGCCTCCCAGTGCGTTCCCGGGGACAGCTGCAGAGGGCCTCCCAGTGCGTTTCCCGGGGACAGCTGCTGAGGACCTCCCAGTGCGTTCCCAGGGAGAGCTGCAGAGGGCCCCAGTGCATTCCTGAGGACAGCTGCAGAGGGCCCCAGTGCATTCCTGAGGACAGCTGCAGAGGGCCCCAGTGCATTCCCGGGGACAGCTGCAGAGGGCCCCAGTGCGTTCCCGAGGACAGCTGCAGAAGGCCTCCCAGTGCATTCCCGGGGACAGCTGCAGAGGGCCTCCCAGTGCGTTCCCGGGGACAGCTGCACAGGGCCTCCCTGGAACTCTCTATGCAGAAGAGGCTGGCCTTGAACTCACAGAGATCTGCCGGCCTCTGCCTCCCAAGTGCTGGGATTAAAGGCGTGCACCACCACGCCCTCTTTTAAAATTTTATTATCTTTACTTATGTGCATATGTACATGTGTGTGTGTGTGTGTGTGTGTATGTGTGTGTGTGTGTATTACAAATCAAGGGATCAAGGGGCAACTTGAAAGACTTTATTCTCTCCTTCTACCATGTGGATCCGGAGGATTGGACTCAGCCTGTCAGTTTGGATGGCCAATGCTTGACCTGCCGGGCATCTCACTTTATCATTCCTACTTTACGATGAAGCTGAAAAGTACTGAGTGTGGGTTGACTAATAACAGAACAAAAAGACATGATCTTTCCAAATAGACCTATTTCAATGTGGAAACTTTACCAGAAAACGGGTGGTGGTGGAGGGGAACAGACAGAGAACAGGAATAAAGAATGGATTGTATTTCCACAAGAAATATGTACAAGAACATCTTAACTGAGTTAAACCATAAAGGAATTGATTTTCACACTAAACATGAATTCCTAAGGCTGGAGCCTCTGTGGCTGGTCATTTGGGGTCTCAGCAACCCGGCCAGCCACATGGACCCAACTCTCATCTGCCAGGATCTGTGATACGTCAGCTCTCACCGTGGCTTTTACATGACCGTGGCAGACCAGAGGACAGACGGAAACAGCAAAATCCAGGGGAACAAGAAGACGACGCCCAGCATCTCTGTGTGTGTTGTTTTTGTTTTTATTTTTGAATTTTAAATTTTGTTTTATTTGTGTATTTATTTGGAGGCAGGGTCTTTAGCCCAGGCTGGCCTCGAATGTGCTTTGTAGCAGAAGATACAAGATACCTTGAACCTCTGATCTTGCCAACACTTACTAAGTGCTAGGATTACAGCAGACCTGGCTTGTGTGGTGCTGGGCACTGAACCCAGGGCTTCATGCATGATAGGCAGGACTCTATGAACTGAGCTATATCACTGTCCTATTGTCTTTTTGTATTTATTTGTTTATTTATTTATTTATTTATTTATTTATTTATTTGTATTTTATGTGTATGAGTGTTTTGCCTGAATGTGCATACAATGCCATGGAGGCCAGAAGAGGGTGTCAGATTCTTTGGAATGATTAGTAGCCCTGATGTGGGTGCTAGGAATTGAACCCAAGTCCTCTGTGAGAGCAGTCGGTGCTCTTAACTGCTAAGCCATCTCTCCAGACCCTTGTTTTTGTTTGATTCAGGATTTTACTCTGTAGCCCAGGCTGGCCAAAAAAAAATTACAGCAGTCCTCCTACCTTAGTCTCCTGACAGCTGGGCTTACAGACATGAGCCACCATGCCTGGCTCTAACACGTTTTTGTTTTATTTTGTTTTGTTTTGTTTTGTTTTTTGAGACAGGGTCTCTCTATAGCCCCAGCTGGCCTGGAACTCACTCTGTAGATCAGGCTGTCCTTGAACTCACAGAGATCCACCTGCCTCTGCCTCCTGAGTACTAGGATTAAAGGCGTGTGCCACCACGCCCGGTTTAAAGACAGTTCTTAGCCGCCATGTGGGTGCTGGGAATCGAACCCGGGTCCTCTGCAAGAGCAATCAGAGCTCAACCACTGAGCCATCTCTCCAGCCCAGTAGTTTTTTTTTTTTTTTTTTTT